>JAPYYX010000126.1:0-113406 GCA_030522605.1 Cremastinae sp. B BG-2022a
TACACGTGGCTCGTTCTAGATTCCCAGTGAAAAAAAATGGTCTGTGAGAATCGATACGTGTGGACAGGCTTCAAATATTTGATCCAAAAGCCGTCATGTTGTAAACATATATTTCGTAGTCATTTTTTTCGTGTGCATGAAAACACGAGTCGTGTATGTCAATCTTACGGATTGACGAGCAGGAGAAATTGTTATAATACATCAGGGATCGTCGCTCGATAATCGTGGAACTCCATTGCGTAAACAATCACGAAAAGATTTTCTCGAGCCTTTCGAAGCTGAATGGAGATCGAGATATATCGTTACGAAAATAAATTGAATCGGAGGAGAAAGAGCGAGAGAGAGAGAGAGAGAGCGGGATAGAGATTTCTTGATTGAATGGAAATTTATTTAACGTTAATTGAGTATTCGTTCCTCCACGAACCTCTAATCAATCGAATTAATTTTCTCAATCTCTGGGATTGTGTAAACAAAAAAGGAATGAGCATTTTTCAACGAGATACACATTTTTTTTCTAAGAACCGAGAGAGCGTTTTTTCCTCAACGTTCCGGTACGGTCGATAAAATTTTTTTTTAATCCTCGAAGATTCGTAGCTCAGCAAAAGTTTGTTGGTTCCGAGGCGGTGTTTCGAGGTTATTAGGGTCGAGTTTAAGAGAGAGGGATTACAGGGAAAAGTGGAGGAAGAACCCTCGTTAATTGCTCTCGGCCAACGCCGGCTGCAATTAATTGGGAGAGAGAAAGAGAGGGAAGTAGAAAAAAAATAGAGGGAGAGGCTAAGAACGTTTTCCTGGCTACACACAGAGTGAAAGACCTCTGGTCGAGCCTCCGCGTCTGTCAAGTTGACAGAAGGATAGAGACGAAACAAGACACAAAACACAGTCTTGTACATATACCTGTCACAAAAAAAATTATTCTGTACGTCATCGGGCCTCTCTCTTTTTTTCTCTTGTACATTTTCCAACGCGCTCCGTAGAACTATTTTCACCGTTAATTATTCGTGAGCCACAAGCTACTTTTCTTCTCTCTTTCAAGAAAGATTTAGACAAAGAGAGGCGAAGAGCAAGAGAGAATCTTAATACCTGCTGATGCAGCCGTTAGATCTCTCGACGAAAAATCCTATTGAGATGGCCACGAGAGACAAAGATGGAAAAACAATGAAGGGACAATAATAAGAGGAACAAAGGCATTTCTGTGCAAGTGTGCGTAACTCTCTATCTCTCTCTTTCTCATTCTTTCTGTCTCTCTGTATACAGATATTTTTCTAGAAAACATGAATAGGGAAGAGTAAAATGGTGAGAGGATGGATGGACCCGATTCATGTGTACCGGACTTGGAAATAAACTAGCAAGGTGACCAGGTGCTATACCTGAATCGTGTATAACCTGCCACCAGAAGGGCCAGCAGGAAAAGAGCCCGGACAAGACGAGAAAAAAAAGAGAATATTGGAAAACTCGTCCCGCCTGCTAAGTCGTGAATTTTCAACAATGAAGGCTCAACGAAACTGTGAACTCCGCTTATACGGATTTCGTCAATCTCAGGGATAAGGGATACAAATCTCATCCCCAGCTCTTGATAGAATTTAAATTTGGCTAAATCTATCCTTAAAGTAATCCCTGCGGAATGTTTTTAATGTGTAAATTATACCAAAATGTAATATTTTACATAAAAATATGGACATGAAAATGTTTTTTCTTCAGTAAAAGCACATTTGCAATGAGAAAAATATGAAAATTGAAGTGAAAATCCAGCAACTTGTTGAAAAAGTCTCTAAAAGGGATGTTGCGAAATGTCAAAGTTGCTCGAGAGCGCAAAGGAGCCCAGGAGCTTTGGTTATAGATGGGGCACACAGGGACAGCTAACAATGTGACCCGCTACGGGTTTTACGATGTTCAATAGGAGGAAATAAAGGGCGAGGAAGAGAGAAAGCTAGAGACTGGTCCCAGAGCGATTTGGGCTCGTCCACCCGCGCACCTGGCACACGGTTAAATTTTCTATACACAGCATACTTTTACCTTTTTCGGGTCGGTCAGTGTACACACGTATAATTTGAGCCTCGAAAGTAAGTACACGTACAAAGCTTACCTGTCAGGTTTTTACTGCTCGGACAGCGCGAAACATTGACCACCTGAATTTTCCAATATTCTCGAATCAACGAGGAGCCCTCGCTGTACGGAAAAAGTATCCTCAAAATCTTGCACCCAGGAGAGAGAAGACTTATTCCAACATCCGGCGAACACCTGCGTTCCTCTTTTTACATTCAGACTTTTACACCCACGATCTCTCCTGTGGCTATTTCGAGGAACTTTTTTGAACTTGTGATTCTTCCGAATTCTTCTTTTCTTCCGCTAAAAAATTATAAATAGATTTTTATTCAGAAAAAAAACTTGTTTTTTCGCTTTGAAAAGTCGATCAGCTTTTTTCTGCCCGGGCAGGAAAGGGTTGCGAGAATTAAGTTTATAGTCGAAGCCGGGAATCCAGGGGTTTATTACGAGGCTAGAGCGTAAAACGCGCATCACCCACACACGGGAACGCGCTTCGGGCGATCGGGAGAGAGCGAAGAGGAGAAAGAGAGTCGAGATTCGAAATTGCGATTGCGTGGGATGTACATACGCGGCGCGTTATTATAATATACGATGAAAGCGTTATACGGGATATGTGTACACGTGGGGGAGAGGGTTGAAGAATGAGGATTACTATGCGTGCTACACAAGAAGAGAGAAAAACGTAAGAGTGAGGGAGAGAGAGAGAGACGAGAGCAACGTAACGATACTCTTCGTTATGATCTTCTCCTGAGTTTGTACGTAAGACGAATGGCGAGTACATGCGCGCACAAATATTCCTGCCTTTATTTTTACAAGCGGTTAAGAAGCAGCTCACGTTTTGCGCACAGATTAGTTCTCGGAGTTGTTGAATTCTTACCGGCAGTTTCCGCGTCCTTTTATTTATTTATTTATGACTTTTCTTCTTTTCTCCCTCTGATTTCTTTTTTTATACGGAATTCTCGCCTCACCAACGAGATTCCGCAGTGACCGAGATTCCTCGTCGCGATCGAAGATAAGATAAGCGTGGAAGGTGTCGAACGGGTGGAAGGACTAAAAGTCCAATTTTCGTTCCTCGGAGTTATACGGGAGAAACACGCATTTCCAATTTTCAGCCCCTTAGCTCGTTTACTCCGATGTGGCGACCCTTGTTTTCCGTCAGTCGGATGTCGGAGGAAAGAAGAAAAAGTATGCAACGAATGACGCGTCATTATCGGTGGATGACTGCTCTCGTGTAAATCTAGAAGAGTTCGAAATCGGAGAGGAAGGAGATCCTTTAATCGGCGTGACGTCCCGCGAGGGTGGCATAAAAATTATCTCTTCGTGCCTGCGTGCGTAAATGTATACGCGTATCTGTATGTAATACACATACATATATGTATAAAAGACCGGTGCGTCCCGCGGTAATACCGGGTAACGTCATTCGATTAATCATTCAGCGCGCGTGAGTCATTGGATCGTTTACCGGCCGAGAGGAGCAAAACTTTTATTGATAGGATAAGCGAGAGAAAGGAGAAGGAAAAAAAACGATCAGTTCCCAACCGATTTTTAGCGAGCACTCAACTTTTTCAACTTTTTTTTCTCACCCGGTCTCGCCCTCGTGCAGCAAAAGTCTCGGAGTTTCGGTATATCGTTTCATATTTTTCTGCTCGACAATAATATGCCGTTTTGGGTAAAAATATTTTCCTCCCTTTTCACTCTCTGTCCATTATTGAAAACGCAAGCTATCAGTTTCAATGATCGGATTTTTTTTTTCACCGGGAATAACGCAAAAGAGGCGAAAAAAAGTTTGTTTCACTTCTGGGATAATTTTTGATTCGTCATTCCGTAGATTTCGCGCGCTCGTCTCGTCTTCTCTGTCCGGGTGGTCCACGCGGAGTCAGAACCAGATTTGGCTGGTCCTTGTATTATACACAGCCTGATTGTTCATTTTTATCCCTTTCTCCGTCTCTCTCTTTCTTTCTTCCCATCTCTCTCTTTCTCGCTGTGGGATCCGCGAAATCACGAATTGATAAATGACACGAGTTTTATTAGTTATTCACTCGCTTATATTGCAGCGTGGACTCTTGATTGATGCCCTCACTCGATGATGTCGACGATGATGAGCGAGAGCGTGTCTCGAGCTACCCGCTCCTCTCACCTCATCGAATCTCAATAAGGTTCTCGTCGAATATTATGTTCAGCGCTGCACACATTTTTTATCAATTTTCTGTAATTTTTTAAGCATGTTAATATTTCAAAAAGACCTCCTCAAAGATCTTGTGGTTTTTTCATGGTTGTTTTTACTGAGAAATTCTTAACCATTTTTCTCGTAATCGAGACGGAATTTTTGATTGAATGTCGCTTTCAACTTCATTTAAAGTTTTTTTTTATTCTTCACGGCTTCTCAGATTGACATTTCAGAAATTTCAAAATATTGAACTGAAGCGCAGACATCACTCGTTTCAATCAAATCATTATTTCCTTTTTTTAAAGATAATAAAAATTTAAAAACAAGCGTTTTTGATTGCAAAACATCTGATCCAAAAATTTTCATTGATAAGAAAAGCGTTAATTATTCTGGTCATAATCTATAAGAATTCGAAGTGAAAACACCAAAAAACTGATTTCATGAATTGGCAATTTTTTGTAGCCAAGGCCTCCCAAGCCGATTTGAAAAAATCTCGAGTAATATTATTTATCATGAAAAAACGCCTGAGGAAGCACGTCCGCGAAGCGGAATAATAATCGTGATTGCCGGCGCAATTAAATTAATGAAAATGGCAAACGTTCGCCAATCCCTAATAAAGCGAGGCGTGGCTCCGACATTTTTTATTTCGTTCATTTAATTTTTTCTCTCCGTTTGGAGAGTCCACCGCGCGTCTCTGAATCTCGCATAATGTATGCAGAAGCTTGTTCCATCGTGACTCCGTGTCCTCGCGTACATGTGAGCGCACATGAGCGCGAAGAAAGGATAAGACGAAGGAGGGAAAGGAGAAGAAAGGAAGAATGTTTCGACGATGGTAGTCGCGAAGACGCATCGCTCGGTAACATACGAAGGCGACGGCAAAGTCTCGCGGACTAAAACGTGTATTGTAAAAAAAGAGCGAGAGAGCGGTGTGTAGTCTCTCGAGAAGAGAAGAGAGCACATACGAAGGCCGAATAGCAATTAGTAATAATTCTGTCAGACAATGAGCCCGCATCTGATCCGGCCACGAGAGAGAACTCGCGACGAGCTTCGCTTCATATCCATACACGGACGCGGCTGCTTCGCCCGCCTTTGCTCGTGTTAATGCGGGAACGTATTTCATACAAAGTCTCTCTCGGTTATGCGTGTGCGATCCTCTCGTGGGACACAATAAGAGATTCATGTCGTCGGCTCGATTTAATGGACGCGATGATGCGAGATTGAGCCCGCGGACTCTGAGACGTCTGCGTGTGTGGAAACTTTTGTACACCGCTCGCACTGCACGTCAAAATCTTGGCACTCGTTACACTCCGGATATTTCATCTCACGGAGAAAAATCACAGATTTGCCAATTCGAAGTAATAAATTTTCAAAAAATCATCTGAAAACATCAATTAATTTTTTTTCTCATTAAGGAGAGTTTAGCTTCAATGTCAGCTGTCAAAAATATATTCTCTCGAGATCTTGAACTTGTCAAAAAAAATATGAGAATTGACGTCCCGCTACATCCACACCTCATTATTGTCGATTGATTCGTAAAAGTTCAGACGAGAGCGTGTATACACTTTTTTTTATTTATTTCATTTTTTAATCGACCATCCGCGTTTTCCTAGTCATTTTCCTGTATGGCTACCTTAATGCGTCTTTGACGCGCGCTTCGGCTACGGGCTGAATTACTGTGAAAAGGACATAATGAGAGATCCTTTCTAGACTCTTTCGTCGTCTCGCTCGTTTCTCCCTCTGGACCCCGTCGCACCCGTGGAAGCTTCCGCGATAATTATACAGAAACGTGCACGCTAAATGAGAAAGAGAGAGAGAGAGAAAGAAACGACGATATATACGTACATTTCTCGTACAGAGAAAGAGCCTCTCATCGTTGACAGTTTTGACGCGTCATCCTTAATGAATTATCGTGCGAAGCTACTCTCGGTGGGACGTCTTACAATATATTTAGTCTGTAAATACATGGATGTTTAGATTCATGTCTGTATGTGCGTGTACAATGTTGGCTTTTATTCCCTTCCTCCACTCGTTTCCTCACCGTTTTCGTCTCCATCCTTGTCAACGATGAATTAAACGTCAGATTTCAATGATCGAATTAACAACGTCGATACGAAAGAAGAGGACGATCAAGAAGGGAGAATCTCTTCGTTTCTTTGCATGCTCCCATCTCTTTCTTCTCCATACAAAGATGTATATTTCGATATATACAGATATATACGAATATATGTACATATATACGCGTGTACCAGTCTTATGTACATTTATAAGTGATTCTCTCATTTGGCCCTCGTTAATATACTCGGTCAAGGCTGCAACTGATCGTTAATTCTATACATTGTATTTCGAGGTTTCTCCTTGATTTTTTTTCCGATAGGAATTCTCGCTCAAATTTCGTCTCTAATTGCGAGAGGGTTTTTTCTCTGATTAATTGTATCGTCGAATAGTAACGAGGCCGTTTTTTAATTAAATTGAAGAGCTTCGAAGCGGTTAAAAAAAACGAAGTTTTGATAGAAACACCTGGCAAAGCCTCGACCAAGTTTCTATGTATTGACCACTCGGCTGTGGGGGATGTTTTTACGATAATTCCCGATGTACATTTTCCCACCTTCGTTTCCCTCTGTGTACATCGCACACGCTTCGTTGTACGTGTGTACGTCCAACCACAGCGCCGTTCGCTTCCGTTTTATTATATTATTATACTCGGGACGACACGTCGTGGCTCGAATGTCGTTTTGCTGCGGTCGCGAGACAAAGAGAAAGAGAGAGAGAGAGAAAGCGAAAAAGAGAACGATGTACGTAGGTTGGTAGGTAAAGTTGGTAGAAGCCGCCATGTCTAATTATGTCGCATTGATTTTGTCATTAGTCGGCCCTCTCCACCTTCGCGTATATATACCTTCCCGCCGCTTTCACCCCTCTCCGTTTTACATCAACGTCGTTCCCGATCCATCGCGTACGCTTTCAGCTAGCTACTGAAAAAAATTGTCTCCCCCTTTCCAAGGATTAGACACAACGTATTCTTTTTTTTCGCTCCGGAGCAATTTTCTCCGTTTTTCCTTTTTCTCATCCTCGAATTTACCAATTCGACGCCTCCCCGTCCCGTTTTTTCTTCAATTTTTTACAGCTCTTTTGAATCGCTCAAATCTGCAATGAAAGCTGGTGGCAGGAATGAACGCTCGCTCGTCGATTGTCAACAACTTTATAAACACTGAATAGGGAGCAAAAAACACGGTCTGCACAGAGAAGAAGAAAACAATTGTGAATTGTCTATTCCACAATTTTCCACGATGCAATATCGTTCCGTCTGTGTCTTCGTGTGAACGAATAGTTTAAAGTCGCTGAGTTATAAATTTGAAACGAAACTCTGATGGACGATCGATCTCGTTTTTTATTTCCGCAATTTAGAATAAAATATAAGAAAGAGAGAGAGACATTTTCGTCCGTCTCTCGATAAACCACGAAAGTTTTTTTTTTCGTAAGATATAAAAAGCGAGGAAAAAGCGTTCACGCGACGTACGGTTTTACGAGGACGTGGACAGTCATCGCGAGAGAAAACTGGATTTCGATCACTAACGCGTCGGGGGAATTATCCGCGTGTCGCGGAGACTCGATCGCCACAAACGTGACATTATAATGATCCGAATAACAACTCTCGGAGCCATTAACGAACGGGGCGAGGAGGAGTAGGGGGCATCCCAGAAATATAAAACACAAGAGAAAGCACATTACCAATAATAATCAAGGTGCACTCGCAGCCATTTTTCCCCTTTTAATCCCTCATCCATCGCGTTCTCTTTTTCCCTTCACAACGAATCGATAATGATACATTAACGCGCCTGATCTTACGAATAATAAAACATAACGAGTCCGCGAAGCGCACTTATTTTTTATTAATATCGGCACTCTGACAAAGTATTCAAAGAGCGATGGAAACTTTTGATACAAGGAGAGATACATGTGCTAAAAAGTTTTCATGACTTTTCCCGCATTCGACAAGCCTTCATTAAATAAATAACGAATGACTGATTTAATATTCGTTCATAAAATTGAAAAAAATGTAATGATGAATTTTGTTCATTTTTTGACTCTGTTTTTAAATTGAGCCCATCGCAAATTCGATCTAGCTCGCTCATGTTGATCGACTCTTTTCTTCTTTCTTCCTCATTTCTTAGCATTCGAACATTTCAAGCGCACGTTTTTTTTTACTTCTAAGAATACACACTCACGTGTTTACTTTGCCTTTACCAACACGTGCGTTTTATTGAAATAGTTTTAGCGTCAGGTCGTAGTCTTTTGTTTGCCGAGTGCCCATATATTCAAAAAAAAATTTTAAATAAAAGAATCGATGGAACGCGTGTCAATGGTTGCAAAAGAATTTAAGCTCTGTTGTGTCTATTGCTATGCCTCGACGGTGGGCCGTAAATCAATCGAACTTGATGAAATTCAACAGGTGAGGCACCGTGAAATAAACAACAATCGATTTTTGATGTATTTTTTCTTCACGTACATTATTTCGAATAATATTTTGAATTTCTGGAAAAAATATTTCTGTTTTACTCTCGATTCCTGAAAGCTGACAAAGTAATTCTCGTAGATCGCTGGAGCGCGGGAGCAAAGGATGAAAAAGGAGAAGAAGAAATTTGTTGAGGATCCTTCGGGCTGCTCGTCCTGGCGATGGGCACTCTCGACTCGGAGCGTGATGTAATTTATTACACGCTAAAGTTCGATGAAATCTAATAATCGGTGACCGCGAAAGCACGAAGGGGAGAGCCGGGAGCGAGAGGAGAGAACGTCCGTTATGGTTAATACGAAGAGAGAGACAGGGAGAGGAGGAAAAGAGTGTGCTTTGGCCAGGGAGCCACTCAAAGTCCAGAAAGTAAGGTCTGGCCTCCTCGAAGAAGAGAGAAGATGGAAGGCACGTCGGCGCCGCGATCCTTTTCTCTTTCTCTCCTTTTCTCTCTATCCGCCGCATGCACACAACCGCGGCGTGCGTGCAGCGCGTTACGAACGAGTTTCTCACGGTATATATGGCGGTGTGTATGTGCCTCGTGGATGCATTCGAAGGAAATTATAAGGGAACGGGTTAAAGCCGGGTTAGCGCGCGAGTAGACGAGGAGGAAAAGGAGATAGTCGCCCGAGAGCAAGCGAGACAACGATTCGGGCAAAACTACGTATAGATATAAGCTTTATTATTGGGGCTGAAGGGACGAGTCGGGCGAAAGATAGAAGAGGTGAGGAAAGATGCGGGGGCGGGGAAAACACAAGAGCTGAAACGAGAAGCGGGGGCAAATCACACTTAATTGATATCACAAAGAGCGGCCAGGGGAGCCGAACTCTTCCCTCGCATTTTCTCAGCATACCATACCTCAATAAACACGGATTCCACACGGATCGAAAGTACGTTAAATTTTTCGCTCGGAACGCACACACGTGAACGTGTGGCCCACGGGCTTTTTCCTCTATACTCGGCCCGTCCGACAACTTAACTTCATAATCGTCAGCTCTCGCCTAACAACCATATCGCTGGATTAACCTTACCCGATATATATTTCCAGCCTCTCTGTTATTATCCGTGAAGCGAAAATTGCTGAAGAATGAGAGAAATTCCCATTCGCGTTTCCTTAACCAACTTCTTCCTCTTTTATTCTTCATTTTTTATTCTTCTTGGAAATTTCGTGCATCGATTCAACGCATCTTCGAATGCATACAATTTGACTGAAGTTCCTCAAATTTAGGTCGAAGAAAATTTCCATTTCACACAAGAGAAGTTCTCAAGGGGAATCTTGAAAAAACTTCACTTCGAACTTCCTTCCTAAGGAAACGGAATTTTGCATATCTCATTTTTACCATGTACCGTTATTGTGATCCCACAACTCGAGAATCTCCGCCCACAGGAATCATCAGTAAATTTCGAACGCGGATCCAACGGTCGGCTTCCGGTTTCTTCGGAAAGAGTCGCCGATCGTTTCTTCGGTTTCATCGAAGAGGCGATCGGAACAATGACTACGTCGTCCGAAGATGTTCGCCTTCCGGAGCCACCGGAGCTCTTTTCCGAACACGCGAGCTCAAGTTTTTGACGAGTCGCGGATGAGATAATTGGGGATAAGAGGTTAGAAGAACGAAAAAATGAAGAGGAGAAAATTTTTCGACATGCCATCTTCAGACGATAAAAAGCCGCGAACCGCATGATCGTCGCTTCTGGCATTGTTGAGAAACGGAGAGAGACTTTCGCGGGGGTACACGCTCGTAACCATCGAAATCGCTGTCATGTGGTCCAATGCAGAAAAACGGACTCTCCGAACTTCACTCCTTTTCCTCCTCCCTTTTTCATCGACAATGGACGCGGTAGAATCAGGTGGTCACGTACACTTCGTTTCGGTTTCCGGTCCAAAAAGTATAACGGTCAACAAAGAGACTCGACAGCATCAATTCCCGTAGTCACTCTTTCCAAAAAACCGTTTGACTTCTTTTTTAATTCTTTTTTTTTTCTTCACTCATTTCTTGCTCGATTCTTTTATTTTCGTCGCCTTTAGGCTTTCTCTGCCTCTTCTGAAACATGACGGTTACTTTTTTGCATTTCCGATTTTTTATGCATATCTTATTTCGCAGGACTTGTCAACCATCTGTGATATCGGCGAGATACTTTCTCTCAATACTTCCGTGTCTCCCTTTGTTCTTTCTCCTTTCTTTCCTTCCCGATTATACTCATCTTCCAAAAAAAAAGAAACAGTTATCGGCTATCTGCTGCTCCTTCTTCAATATGTATATCGTGAGAGAATGCTCCGAGTCACGCGATCGTTACGGATGTGAGAATGAAATCGATGCGATAATTATAGACAAGAGTCGCAAGAGATTTCGTAGTCTCCCTTGAAATTTGATTTATTTCCCAAATTTAAAGAAATTAACGTCTGGTTTTTGAATTAATAATTTTGCAAATTTTTACCCCCTTACGAAGATCCCGCACGCGTCAGACAAGACGAGATTCGAAATTAAAACGTGCGAAGGCGACGCGCGTCAGACCGATGACGATTAAGATTTTATCGTCTAATTGGAGGAAGACCGGGCGCAGCCCCTCTTCTTGAAGCGCCACCACGAGAACGCACGAAATAATCGAGGTGTGTCCAAACTGATCTGATGCTAAATTATTTTACACTTCTCCCTTCTTTCCTTCCCACCTCTGAGCATAAATGAACACGCATATTTTCGATTTTCTCGACAAATTTTATCGTTTCGATAACAATCTCAAACGCCGAAGAAAGAGCAAGGAAAAACTGAAGAAAAAAAAGTATTCGTGTTCACTTGGACTTTTGTAGATAAATCGAAATTTTTTTCCCCAGACTTAAGGACTTCCGATAAATTCTCCAAATTTTAGAGAAAGTCTTGGGGGGCCAGGTGATGCCGCGACTCTGGCAGATGTTTCCCCACAGACGGTTTCGTGCATTGTAGCTCTTTCGCCTCAGAGGACTAAATACACATCTTCAGAGAAAAAACTTCTCGTCCTGTCTTACAGTTTTTTCTTTCATGTATAGAATTATTTTTAATTCGAGAATCGAAGGACTTTCTAGATAATTCATTCCTTTTCTTCCAGAGGGTTTAAGAAGTCCCATAAATTTTTTTTCTGAAATTTTTTTTCAAGACAATAAGAAATCGTTTTTCTTGTGAGGAAACGGTTTCATCCATGATCTCCATTCCTATTTTTCAAGCTCATAATTCAAATGAATCGTGAGTGCGGTGAATTATCGCTGAATTGTTTTGTACACTTTTACGCGGCAATATTTGTTACACACGAGCCTGCAAGCGCGATAAAAAGCAGAGAACCGAGAGTAGGGAGAACACTTAACGCTCACTCAACTTTATTTAATAGTATGCTTCATTGCCGATGATATACGCGCCGGAACGACCCGATACATTGTCTGCACTTGATGTACAGCGATTGTGAAAAATAAAATTCAATAATAAAAAAATAAATTAATAAAAATAAAAAAGCTAGCAGAATATCACGATCATTTTACAAAGCGGCGCACTCAGTCGATTATTCTCTCGTTGGACGGATTGTCGGTTCTTCTTTCCCGTCACGACGAGAAGTATCATCAGTGAAAGATCGATCTTTCGTCCCGTTTCTCTTGATCCTCTCTCATCACGATAATACATAATTCGCGGGTCGAGTTGGGTGTGGACACGGGAGAGAAAAAAGGGCAGGAAAAAGAATGGTGCAGCGAGTAATAGGATCGTGGAAGGAAGTCGGGCATTCACCGTCTCGTACACGCATTACAAAGTGATATTGCGCCTCATAACAGTACGTAAATTCACAACAACAAAAATTCTCATACGTGCATACACTTGCGTGGACGGATAATGCTCAAACACACGGACGACTTGCGTCTCCGTGTAATACGTCTTGATACCGTAGTTTGCGGTCCTGCGGGCTGCTTTGGCGGATTCTGGCCGATTTGCTCGAGGGTTAGAGCCACGCTGGCTGGGATTATACGGCGTTGGTACTACGGAATTACGAGCGAGAGAAGAGAGAAAGAGAAAGAAGGGGCAAAGAGAGGTGTATAATGCGATACACGTACGTACGATAATGTCCGGCAATGCTGGATTTTCTATATCTGTAGAGCGTGTTATGGTAACGAGAAAGAAAGATGGATGAAGAGAGCGGGAGGAGAGGCAAGGAAGAAAAGCGGAGAAGAAGAAGAAGAAGAGTGAGTATTCTACGAGATGTGAGAGCCTCGGGCCGTCACGGCGTTCTACACCCCCAACGTGTAATACGTGCGGGCGGATCGCGTACGAGTATTATAGTGGTCCTGCGGCACGTATACAGATATGTTTAGCCTGACGAATGTCTATATAGAAGGCTCCAGCTAAGCGCACACGCGCGACTCAACCGAGAATCATCTCGTGTGCTCACCTCTTCCTCCTCCTCTTTTCTTCTCCTTCTCCGAGACTTCTCCTTCTCCTGCACGCTCCCCAGGCGCACAACACACCTACTTATCCGTCCGACGATCCGTTAGATTCCAGGGATACCGCGAACCGATCCTCCTCTCCTCTCCTCACCGTCCTCTTCCTCTCTCTTCTAACCATCACCGAGAGAGAAAGATTATTGTGCGCGAGTGCTCGGCTCGATTTCACGTAATTGGGATGCAATTATAAAATCGCCGGGGCGCTCCCGGCGCTTTTGCACACCGTTCGCTTCGAGGAAAGCGGCGTTGCTTGCACAGCACCGCGGGCGCGAAGAGCCTTATCCTCTTCTCTTTTCGAGCCTTCCGCCATCCTCTGTGCCTTATTCTACTGCATATTTTTCGTCACTTCTATCATAGAGACGCGAAAATGTTCATAACAACAATCGTATGTTCAAAGCTTCGATTTCTGGTAAACAATTCACGATAAAGTATTGTGAAGCGACGATAAGCGAGAGATGTAAAAAAATCGTTTTATTAGTATAGGCGATGATGCTTTACAAAGATGATATGATATTTCAACCTACAATAGACAAATGTGTATTTTTTACGTAATGCGGTACAGGGCAAGCATTCACAAATGAATTCCAAGGATTAGCGCGTATTTGTACGTTCCTGGCTTTTTGAACTTGGGAAATATAGGCAGGGGAGCAATCGATACAGATAAGTCAGACCGATCGGTTGCAAACACAGCTGGCCGAGTTTTACGGGTTTTCAGGTAGACATTGGACGCCCGGAGGACAGTGCGATCCCTTGTACTAGCCGGCTCATTCGTAACACCCAAGCTATCGTTTCGTCTTTTTTGTATCCCTCACTTTCGTGATATTCTCGCGTGTATACCCAGCTTGCCGCATTTCTGCGTATTTCCCTATCTCTTCGGGTCTTACTGAGGAACTCCCTCTCGTCTTGTTCGAGTATGTTCGTGAATGAATTTACCCAGACTCTTGTTTGCTCGGATTAACCGAGCTAGATGCTTTTTTCAAAATAATCTTTGCTGAGTTCCATCGTCGCGTTCTTTCCAATATCTTTCGTTTCGACTTAAAATAAATAGACGTATTTTACTGGAAAAATAATAGAATATCTCGTTCACTCATTTTTTTAGTGTTCAACAAAAGATTAGTGTTTAAATAAGTTTTTTTTCATGTTTCAGGTACGACCTGGGGTTGCGACGGGGTAGCTAGTGAGACTTCTACCGGGGGTGAAGACTTTGATGCAACGGAGTGTCGTTGGAAGCTCGGTGTTGCAACGAGTGGAAGGACGACGCGCTGGACATCGCGAGCTGAAGAGGAAATTAGAATACGAGGTAGAACCGGTGGTGGTGGTGGCGGCGGTGGTGGTTACGTCGGGAAAAAGAAAGAGAGGCAACCGTTGATAGTTATCGAGAGAAGCGACGTGGTGGCTGATACGGTAGATTTAAGTGCGAAAGAATCGAAGGGAGGTAGCGAAGCTGACGTAAAGAGCAACAGAAGAAGAAGGAGAAGAAGAAGAAGCATTCGTACGGTGAAGAGCGGAGTGCGCGCAGTCACCGTGGGTGATGTGAGGCTGTCGGTCGCCTCACGTCTGGGGTGATGCCCTCCAGTGAGCCCCATCCCCCTCAGTACCATCTACAGCAGCATCACGGGATTATTCAAGCATCGCACTTGCAGCAGCAGCTGTCGACGTCGTCGCCGTCGTCGTCGTCGACGAGCGCTAGCATCGGGCATCAGCATCAGCTCTATCAACAGCTGGTTGCGGCCCACCATCACCAGCAGCAGCAGAGGCAGCAACAGCAGCAGCAACACGAAAGCTTTCAAAATTCCTCGTACGCGCAGCAAAAACAAGAGATGAGCCCGGAGGAGGAGGGCGGCCGAGGTGGCGGGTCCCCTCCGACAGCAGGGGCTGCTTTACACCAGCCTCATCACCCCCGTACTGCGAGCCCACCATCCGGTACGGAACCGTGCGCGCGAGACGCGATACCAACGCCCACGCCAACCGCTGACACGACAACCACTACTACAGCCACTGGCAACAACGGAAACGGCAATGGTAACAATAACGGTGCTAACAACAATGGTGGATCGACCGTTGTTACAGGCGCGGTAACCGCTGGTGCGACTTCAATGACCTTGAGGGAACAGCAGCTACAGGGGCCAAGTCCAAGTCCGAGTCCCACCGGTGGAGATGTCGAAAAATTTGACGGAAAGATTGTTTACAATCCCGATGGTTCGGCGTACATTATCGAAGGCGAGAGCGAGCTTAGCGAAGACGATTCACTGCCGGATGGATGCATAGTTGATGGACGAGGAGTTTCCGTTCCACATTCTCTAGTGTTTCCTCAGATCGCCAGTGCGTATTATGTCTCCAGACTGTATGCTCATCAAGCCTATCAGCAGCAGCAGCATCAGCAACAACAGCAAAGATCTGCTGCCCAGCAACAGAATCCAGACTTACCTGTGATGCACAGCTATCGTGTGATAAGCTACAGAAGCGCAGATGGTGGAAAACAAAAGCAGCCGATAACGACAACGCCCGCGTCCACTCCGACTTCTGCGGCTTCGGTTCCCGTAAAGCCGATTCTTATGTGTTTTATCTGTAAGCTGAGTTTTGGTTACGCAAAGAGTTTTGTTGCTCATGCACAAGGTGAACATCAATTGACTCTTATGGAGGACGAGAGACAGGTATTGTCACACTCGACGGCATCGGCGATAATTCAAGCGGTCGGTAGAGGTAAACAGCCGTTGGTGAGCTTTCTCGAACCCGTGACTGACTCGTCGGTGTGTCCACAAACATCACCGGTACAACAGGGTAGCCAGCAAGGCCAGAGAAGCATCTCTGGAACCGATGGAAACGAACAACATGAGACAACGACGACTACCAGTACTCCAGCAAGTACACCCGGAATACCGAGCAGTCCGTCTCAAATAACCAATCAGCAGTCACGTGAAAGACCTTCACCAACAACGCCCACGACGCCAACATCTCACTCTAACACGCCTTTGAGCTTCAATCATCAACAATCTCAGTCTCATCAGTGGACCGGTGGACAAGTGAGCGCCGCGTCTTGGGCAAAGGCACCAGATGCCGCAATGCACTATACTTCGCCACCACCACCACCCACTTCGACCAAAGGTTCACCTTCATCGTACGCTGCCCTCACTCAACAACCACCCAACTTTCTGACCGGAACGACGATAGGAGTATGTCCGGAACACATGCAAGGACGGCCTAGCGGCGTAGAATGTCCGAAATGTGAGTTAATTCTCGCTAGCAGTCGACTGGCCGGTCCTGGTGGTCCGCTCGCTGGGATTCACAGTAGAAATTCCTGTAAAACCCTTAAGTGTCCGAAATGTAATTGGCACTACAAGTACCAAGAGACTCTTGAAATTCACATGAAGGAGAAACATCCGGAAAGTGAAACATCGTGTATTTATTGCATAGCGGGACAGCCTCATCCGAGGTTAGCTCGCGGGGAAACTTACACCTGTGGATATAAACCCTACAGATGTGAGGTGTGCAATTATTCGACCACGACGAAAGGTAACCTAAGTATTCACATGCAAAGTGACAAACATCTAAACAACATGCAAGAACTGCAACAAGGAGGTGGCGCCGCTACTGCTGGAAGCAACCCATCGTCTTCACAGGAAGCGCCTATGCCAACGAGGAGTCCTCATCATCAGCAAAATCACAGTCCTCATCTGAGCGCTGGCCAAGCAGTTAGCCAAGGGAAGCCAAAACCTACTTTTCGCTGCGATGTTTGTAATTATGAGACGAACGTTGCACGTAACTTGAGGATACATATGACAAGCGAAAAACACACGCACAATATGCTTGTTTTGCAACAAAATGTCAAACACATGCAGACACTTTCAGCTCTTCAATCCCATCATCAGCAGCAGGCTCAACAGCATCATCATCAGCAACAACAACAACAGCAGCAGCATCAGCAACACCAACAACAACAACAGCAATTAGAGCAACTATTACATCTCGGTAGTTTGGACAAGCCTCAGCACGCCGAAGCTGCTTTAGCCGATATGGCTTACAGCCAGGCTCTTTTGATACAAATGATGACAGGGGGTCAATTGCCACCGCAGTTACCGCCAGAATTGATCGGAGGAATGGCAAGCATGGGAGCAATGGGGAACCTTGCTGGTGATGTTGGTTTGTCACCTGAGAGCATGGAACCACCGCCAGAACCTGCGGATCCTGATCCTTCATGTCTATATCACTGTTGCGTGTGTAACAACTTCGCGACTGACTCGCTTGAGGCTTTGGGTCATCATTTAGCCGCGGATCGAACACGTACACGAGAAGGAGAAATTCTTGCTCTAGTGGCTGGCAATTTCGTCTGTAAATTATGTTCCTACAAGACCAATCTCAAGGCAAACTTCCAGCTGCACTGCAAGACGGACAAGCACTTGCAGCGACTTCAGCACGTAAATCACGTTAAGGAGGGTGGTCCTCGTAATGAGTGGAAGCTCAAGTTTCTTGCATCTCCGACGAGCGCCGCTCAATTGCGCTGCCACGCGTGTGACTATTATACGAATAGCGCTCACAAGTTAGCTCTACATGCAGCGTCGCCACGGCACGAGGCCGCGGCCCTTTTACTTCGCCATTTACTCGAAGCAAGTGCCAATACCCAGTCGGTGGGTAAACTTTATCACTGTGCCCTGTGTGGCTTCAGCGCAAGGCATAGACTTCCCCTACTTCAGCACGTACGGTCGTTCCGACATTTGCAAATGGAGCAATTGCATCAGTTACATCGACGTAGCGGTATACAAGGAAATGAGCCTCCTCATACCGACATCGGCGACGTGTTCCAAGTAGCCGCGGATCCCGATTCGCCGGCTAGTCAACAACCTAGTCCGACGACTCCCACTACACCGAACGCCGCAAACAACAGCAATGGTAAGTCAGAAACCGCGAAAGTCTTCTTCTCCGTTTCTCCGATAATAATATGGTCCTGCACATTCTTTCATTATTCGCGCCGAACACTCGTACAACTGTTGCTCTCGAGGCACGTGCCGTTTTTCGACAATAGCATGGGAATAATAAAAAATGCCTACGCGTATTGAGCAATAAAATATGAGAGAGAGTCGATCACGCATAAAATTTGACTCACCGACAATAGAACTTACGTAAATAAATGTATACGCGTGCACCATCTACACTGTACTTATCCGGGAATTTTATGTATACAACGCAATAATAAAATTATAATGACCCGAAAATGGAATAGTAGGAAAAAGGGCAGAGACATCAAAAGCAAAAACGAAGCACGCGCTCATTTTATTTCACAATCCGTCCAACTGACGTTCGAGAAACCCGACAAGGCTTCTCGCAATTCGCGTGCGATGTGGTTTTTTCGACAAAGCGCGCCTGACGTTGAATCCGGCAATGCACCCGCTCGCGTTTCATACACATCGAAAACTGCAACAGATATTCGCTCGCTGTTCACGTGCTTTTATCTTTTTTCTCCTCTTCTTTTTGGCTTCTCTCCTCCTTCGATAAAATGCAACGCGTATACGCAAAAAATAAAAGTGTTACATATGCAGGAATACATCAGTTAAAAACGGAGGCTCCATTCACCAATTTCGTATTCGGATCTATAATTCAAATTTGATTGTCCGTTTCGAAAAGGCATATGCGATCTGTCTGGCCCGCGGGGCCGGTGTCCCTCTCGTTTCTTTTTCACAAAATATAAGTATCGCGTGACTATTGGCAAAAGACGTCTTAAGCAGCATGTTTTCGACTTTTTACTATTCTTTCTATCCAAAACTATTCATTCATTTTTCAAAATTATTTGCGAAATGAGCAAAGTCGGTTGATTATAAAAATTAGTTAAAAATATAGCACGAGAAGTTTGAGTCATGCGATTGAAGGAATGAATTTACCATCAAAACCGTGCTTTTGTTGGATTCCAGAGCGGCGTGAGGAGGGCAGTAGTGACTGCGGAAGCGAGGTCAAACAGGAGCCCGAAAACGATTTGGAAGTCGATCAGGAGCAAGAGGAGAGCGAAGATATTGTAACGTGTCCTTATTGTACGTATCTACCTACATCGAGGGATGAATTGAGGCAACATCTTTTGGTAGCGCACACCCAAGATTCAGAAGAGAAAATTGAAACAGTCAAAGAAGAACCTACGCCGGAATTGCTCTGTCCTCTCTGTCAGGATGGTTTCAAAGAACGCGCGGCTCTTGAAAAGCACGTAATGCAAATTCATTCGGTAAACGCCGATGGTCTGCAGAGGCTACTTCTTTTGGTGGACCAGAGCCACTGGCTGAATAACAACCCCCGAAGTACTTCAACTCCCGCGGCAACCCCAACTTCACCGAGCACAACAACAGCGAAGCTCAAGCAGCAACAGCATCAATCAGAAACTGCGATAAATGTAAAACAGGTCCAGCTTTTAGATGATGATATAACCGAACGTTCGCCTCCGGATGAGATGGACGAAATCGCCCAGTGTACCGTTTGTGGACGTGTTTGTCGCTCGATTGAGGAATTACAACAACATCACCGAGAAACTCATCCAGCCACGCGACCAACTCTCGCAGTGAGCGAAAAACATGTTCATAAATATCGCTGTGGTCAGTGCAGTCTTGCTTTTAAAACTCTAGACAAATTACAGCAACACTCGCAGTATCACGCGATACGGGACGCAACTAAATGTGCACTCTGCGGAAGGTCTTTTCGATCAGTACAAGCTCTTCAACGACATTTGGAGTCGACTCATGGAGATGTTCACGAGCAAGAGTTGGCGCAGTATAAGCAAAGCTTATTGCATGCTCACCCACTTCTGCAAGCTTTGACTGAGGAAGCTTCCCGACGACAGAGTGGCCTTCTTTCGGAGGCGAATGTTGAAGACGAAAACCGTGGTGACGAGGAAGAGAGCGACGCAAGTGATTCGTCACCACTGCACAAAGAGCAACGCCTACTCGAGGACTACCTGAACAGTCAATCTGTTGCAGAAGAAAGTTATCAGGATCCTGCGCGCAAATTCAAGTGCCACCGCTGCAAAGTTGCCTTTACTCGTCAGAGTTACCTCACGGGCCACAACAAGACGCTTCTTCATCGAAAAGGCGAAAAAATGTCATACCCGATGGAGAAGTATCTTGATCCTAACAGACCGTATAAATGCGATGTTTGCAAAGAGAGCTTCACACAGAAGAATATTCTTCTTGTACACTACAACAGCGTGAGTCACTTGCACAAGCTCAAACGTGCAATGCAAGAGCAAGGGAACAATAATACTCTCATTTCCGTCGTACCGCCCGCGAGTCCAGCAGAATCACCTGACTCGCAACAAGATCAAGACAAAAAACCGTATAAATGTAACATCTGCAATGTTGCGTATACACAAGGAAGCACGCTCGACATTCACATGAGAAGCGTGCTACACCAGACCCGTGCCAGTAAATTGACGGATCTCGCAGCGAGCGGTCAAGTCGATCTCGCTCGTCCGTTGATCGAGCAGCCGCCACCTTCAAGTCCGACAAGTCCACCCTGTGGAAACAACGCTAGTAATACAAGTGGAAATCACCTATCTTGTCCCCGTTGTAGCGCATTATTTGCAAATCAAGAACAATTGACGACGCATCAACAACTTTACTGCATATTCAGCAATCCTCTCGCGCTTTTTCAACAATTAGCCGCTTCTCAACAAATGGCAGCTTCGACACCAGATAAGACGCCACCGCCGATGTCAACGACACCGGGCCCTCAACAGCACGTTCAGTCCGCAAACGCTCAACAGCAGACTCAGGCTCAAGATATACTTGGTCAGCCTCGTCATAAAACCTCCCAAATGTACAAACATTTACTCGAAAGTTTCGGCTTTGACCTCGTAATGCAATTTAACGAGAATCATCAGAGAAGACAGAGAAAAGAGGAGGAAGCTGCTGCTGCACTTCAGGCACAACAAGAGCAACAGAAGCAGGAACAACAAAAACAAGCTCTTGCTGCTCAAGCAGCCCAAGAACGAGAGGAAGAACCCGAAGAAGTGATGGACGAGGATGCAATTCCGGAGCTGACGCGAAGTACTTGCCAACATTGTAACAAAGAGTTTAGTAGCGTTTGGGTGCTTAAGGCCCACTGCGAAGAAGTTCATCGCGATTTAGTTCCACGAGAATTTCTTGAAAAATACGCTCAACAGTTCAAATGCGAGTACGAGAAAAAGAGCGTTGTCGTGACGGCGGCTACGTCATCCTCAACAAATACGGCGCCGCGGTGTTCCACACCTGCGTCTAATCAGCCGCAGGATCTGAGTTCTGATAAGGAGAAACATGATAAAGAGAAGGAAGAAAGCCCGGAGACCACAAAAGAGCGAGTTAGTCGAACACCAGAGGCGACTTCAACTACTCCGGCGACAACGCCAGCGTTGAGCAACACGCCAGTTTCCAGCACGGACTCGACGACTCCAACGAATATTTCGAATAATCTAATTCACGTTCAACCGCAAACACAACATACTCAGCAACAACAGCAGCAACAACCCCAACCTCCTCCACCACAACAAGCTCAGCAACAACACGCTCAATTAAGTCTAGCTCAACAAATGTCCGAAATGCAAGCTGCCCTGAACGCAATGGCTGCTTCGCAGTTGCAGCAACAACTTCAACAGTATCCCGGTCTCATGATGGGTATGATGGGCCTTCCCCTTGGTCTTAACGTACCTGCTCTCGCTGCTATGAATCTCCAACCTCCTCTCGTTCCGATGATGCTCCCACCGCCACCCTATGATGGAGCCTCGTCCGGTTATCCTCCTATAAATGCACAAGCTGATCTTCTCGCTAAACAACATCTGGTTTTGCAACAACAGCAGGCAGCTGCGGTAAGTTGAAAAAATTTAATGATTTTCAAATTATTTTTAGAGAATTATCCAAAAAAATTCGGTTTTGGGGATAAAATATTGAACAGAGTTGTTTTGCACTTTTCGTTTTCAGGCTAATGCAGCGGCTTCCCAAAAACGTGCTCGGACGAGAATAACAGACGAACAGTTGAAAATCTTGCGAGCTCACTTTGACATCAACAATTCGCCTGGTGAGGAGCAAATATTAGACATGGCAGCACAGAGTGGTTTACCACCGAAAGTAATAAAACACTGGTTCAGAAACACGCTGTTCAAGGAACGCCAGAGAAATAAAGACAGTCCATACAATTTTAATAATCCACCAAGCACGACGCTGAATCTCGAGGAATATGAGAAGACAGGTGAGGCGAAGGTGACCCCGTTGAACTCCAGCGTTTCTGGTGGCAGTTCTTCGGACGACAAAAGCCCAAATAAGCAGGCCTCTCCGCCTCCTCAATCAATCCTCGCTAGTTCATCTTTACCCCAAATAAACGAAATAAAACAAGAAGTACCCGAGCTTTCACAACAACAACAGCAGCCGGAAGATGTACAGCACAATTCTCCCGGAAGCTCAGGCGGTCACCAATCTAGACCGCACTCGCCAGCGCTGAGCATGAGCTCGGTTTTCTCGAGTCTCCATCATGATATGCCGTCTCATGGCTCGATAACTACAAACGCACCGAGCACACCGATGTTACCGCCGAAAATAGCGCCACAGAATTTCGCAAGTCCGAATCCGAGCTCTGGGGTTGTCGTACCAGGTTCGATCGCCGCTCTGGCGCTCACACCTCAGCGTTCGTTAAGTCCGGGCCGCGGACCAGCTGATTATTCTTTTGGCGGGAATAGTAACGGCAGTAATTCCTCGGGAGGCAGCTCAGGAAAACGAGCAAATCGCACACGATTTACGGACTATCAGATAAAAGTGTTGCAAGAATTTTTTGAAAACAACGCTTACCCGAAGGATGACGACCTTGAGTATCTTAGTAAGTTACTGGGACTCAGTCCTCGTGTTATCGTCGTCTGGTTTCAAAATGCTCGCCAGAAAGCTCGAAAGGTTTATGAGAATCAACCAGCCGCTGAACCAGTTACGCCCGGCGGTCGAGAGGGTGATGACGGGTCTGGACGTTTCCAGAGAACTCCTGGGCTCAATTATCAATGTAAAAAATGCTTGCTCGTTTTTCAACGTTACTATGAACTCATACGTCACCAGAAAACTCACTGTTTCAAGGAGGAAGATGCAAAACGAAGCGCTCAGGCTCAAGCTGCTGCGGCACAGGTTGCTGCGGTTCTCAGCTCCGAAGACAGTAATAGCAGTTCGACCACGCCGACGAACCCAGTTCCGACCAATCAGACAACGACTACTCCTTTAGCTGAACAGCTTCAGCAACCAATGACAACACAAACACCACCGCACTCTCAACAATCATTGTCTCAGTCACACCATCAATCGCAACAATCGATCTCGACGAATCCTCAGCAATCCCAGTCTGAGCCGAAGGAGGGAAGTTTTCAATGCGACAAGTGCAACCTCATGTTCGGTAGATTCGAACTTTGGCGAGAACATCAACTCGTACATATCATGAATCCGTCGTTATTTCCACCGGCTTATCCTCCGGATTCGCCCTTCGGAATTCTTCAACAACAGGCACTCAACGCGAGTACTGGAATCAGCGCCGACGCACCTCATCCTTTGATTGCGATGATGCAGGACCGTAAGAGAAAATACGAGGATTTTGAGGAGAGCACTGGCAGTGATGGACGAGCCAATTCGGAGCATAGCGAGCAGCCGAAAGACAAACGTCTCAGAACAACCATTTTACCAGAACAACTGGATTACTTGTACCAAAAATATCAGGTTGAGTCAAATCCCTCGAGAAAAATGCTCGAGACAATCGCCCGGGAAGTTGGTCTTAAGAAACGTGTTGTCCAGGTGTGGTTTCAGAACACTCGAGCTCGAGAAAGGAAGGGCCAATTCCGAGCTCACAGTCAAGTGATAAACAAGCGTTGCCCTTTCTGCCCAGCACTATTCAAAGTCAAATCTGCGCTTGAGTCACATTTGTCGAGCAAGCACGCCGATCAGGTCGCCCGCGGAGAAGTCAACATCGATAACATCCCAGACGAGGAACTTTCGATGGAGTCCGCTCCCTCGAATTCCAGCACTCCAAATATGATGCCTCCAGTTTTTCCACCCTTTAACTCAGACATGGAAGCTTCTCTGAAAAAATTTTATGAAGAATCGATGAAACGGTACATGAGTGAATTCCAAGCTCACACAAGCAACGGCAAACAAGAAGGTGGCTCGACGGCGACGGGAAACCAAGGAAATAGCAGCGCGACTGGGGAATCACCCTTGGATCTAAGCAAACCCGTTGATCTCAGTCGTCCGGTTAAACTGAGTCTAGGCGGCCTTTCGAATCTCCTGGACGAACAGCACAATGTGTCGCAACATTTTCGGGGCGGTAGCGACTGTGGTCCGCTGACGGATCTCTCTGAGCGAAGTATTTGTGACGACGACAGCATGAGCGAAACAACCGAATTCCTCGACGATGAGTGCGGTCCCGTCAGTCCAGCCTCGAGCACGCAAAGCTCGAGACACGGGGGCGGCGCTACGAATACCATCGGAAATATTAGTGGAAGCGCTGGCCAGGCTACAACTAACACTGGAAGTGGAAGCGTACAATCCGGAGGCAAGAGATACCGCACGCAAATGTCCGCGACTCAAGTCAAAGTCATGAAGTCTCTTTTTTCGGACTATAAGACTCCTACGATGGCGGAGTGCGAGATGCTCGGTCGAGAGATCGGACTGCCCAAGCGCGTCGTCCAGGTGAGTGATCGATCATGTTAAAAAATTAAGTTTTCGATGAGCGATTTTTCGTTGCAATTTTGAAGTCAAAGCTGGTCCACTTTATCCTAACGTTCTATGCCTGACTAGAGAACTTCATTTTTTTCTTGTGATCCTCGTACGCGGTCCGAGTCTCTCAAGGCGTGAGATAATATCATTCTCGTCGATGTTTGTGGGTCGCTCAGTCAGCGTACGTAATAATACGAATGAATGAGGATCATGACATAGCAAAGGAGAATTGTGGAGTTCTCTTGAGGTGATTACGGAGGAGTATCGTATAATCGAAAAGTGGACCTGTCTCCACCTCTTCTTTCTCTCTAAGTCTTACACACGGGGAGGAAGAGATCCGAAGAGAGAAGAAGAAGGACTAACGGCGGACTGGCTGGGTTGCAGGTATGGTTCCAGAACGCGCGTGCCAAGGAGAAGAAGGCTCGTCTAGCGGCGGGTCTGCCGGCAGAAGGCTCAGGTGTGCAGCCCTATCGAGGTCCAACTGGGCCGGATGAGTGTCGACTGTGCTCGGTCCGCTATTCGCCGAAATCTCCACTGCAGGAGCATGTTTTTTCACGACGTCACATCGAGTCGGTGCGAATCGCGGTGGAGGACGGAAGCCTCGTTCCCCCAACTCCAGGCGCACCGATTATCCCGAACAACGTAAGTGCAACGAGCAACAACTCCAGTACAAGTGTCACGAGCCAACAGATCAATCAGCAGCCGAACGACGAAAGCATGATGTATGGCTCGTTGTTTCTCCATCCAACCGCCATGTTCCAGAGTCAGCAGCAACAACAGCAGCAGCAGCAACACACCGGAAACGCCGCGACTAGCGCAGCAACCACGACCACCGCCGGTGAGTGTCTCGCTGACCTCTTAGACTCGTAAATTCTAAATATTCTGGCCACTCGTGTTCTCGATTCGAAAAAAAATTAAAATAAAAATAAAAAATAAATGTTGAAAATATTGCGCGAAGAAATTGTTGAGTAGAGTTTGTAATCAGACGGAGAGATCCTAGGATCTTTCCTGTCTGTACTTGTATATAAATATAAATCTTATAGTAGCGAGCATATCAATAGGATTGCTCGCGGGTTGAAGCAACCACAAAAGATACGATGGCGCCAGAGATTCGTCGTCTCTGCACGAATATAATATCTCTCGGCGGGATTCGAGGGCACGAGAGTATTGGCAGTTCGGAATAAAAAAAGAGAGAATAGAAAAGATTTTTGTCTGTGTCGTGTGTGCACGTTGTTCCACGTCTAGCTTGTATCGCTGCATACACACATCTATAGAAATACTTATAAATATGTGTATGCATACGTTTATAAACGTTATGTAACCGCATTGTGAGAACGACGAAGAATCGTGGAAGAAGAAATGAAAAGAAAATGAAGAGAATAGGGCCCGTGTGATAATCTAGGGGGCACCCGAAACACTATCGTGTCTTGCATTGTGTAGAAAAAATAACGATGGCGACGACTAAGAAAAATAATTTTTTTAAAATAGTTATGAATAATATATCCAGAGCTAGGCAATACTGAAAGTTCCTATCAGATGACTATGTAGCGATAAGAAAAATTAGCGAAAATAACAATTAAGTGGACATTGATGACACAGGAAACACGTGAAGTGTAACGCTAGCTTGGGCAAATATTTTTTTAGACGTTTTATCGAACGATTGAGAGAAAATAGCTCTGAAGCAGGGTGACTTCGTCTCGATTTTTTAATTACGTTTAAAAGTAAAAGTTTTCACGAATTTTCTCTTAACGATTCGCTGCCCTGAACGGAAGAGCACAGGAAAATGAAGAGATATTTAAACGACGTAGCTTCGCTCCAAGATCTTTTTTTCTGTACAGTAAAGACTATACATAAAAATATAAATATATATATTAGATTTTATTAATTATCGAATTTATCGTAATTATCATAGGCGTCTCAAACATTTTTTGTTTCTGCGAAACGATGATTATCTGACGGATAGAAAACTTTTCGTACTCACGATACGAATGTGTACAGCTCTCATCCCCCTTTGCGAAAGAACGATTAATGTAGGACAGACTTGTCGGTTTTTTTATTTGTAAGTTGCGAAGCAACCCCAATTTCAACGATTTCCTCCCCTTCCCGAACTTCCTGGAAAGAAAATAAAAAAAGGCAAAATGACACTCACGAAGCCATTCCAAGAGATCGTGAATATCGTTTTCCTCTCTTATGTCTCTTTCTTTATTTTCTTTCCGCTAGAGTCGCGATATCGCACGATCACGTTGGTCTCCGAATCACTGATCATCACTTTGTAAATACCTCGCAGACCTCGCTGATAAAAAAGAGCATAAGATGGACAGTTCGATTTTTAATTTTTTATCATTGATAATTACATTATCGATCTTAAAAAAATAAATGAAAAATTCCTCAACTGAGGGTTCGAAGTGACCAATTTTTATTTTATCATTTTTTCCTTTTATTTTCTCAATCGCTCCTCTTTTTCTTCTTTTAATTACATTTATAAATAGTATGATGAACAAACTACCCGCCATTATGATGACATTGATCTTAATCGCAACTACTACTATATTACAATTATTTTACTATTACCGTATAACTACTATTATTATTAATTATTATTATTATTACTATTATTATTATTGTTTTACGCGTTAGTTATTTATGAGTTTCCTTGTGATCGCCACACACTTGAACGCCCACGCGACCTGACCCACCCGCGAACGTTCCTCCTTGTATATTCTCCCTTTTTTCTTCTCCCCCCCCCCCCCATCACTCTTTCTTTCTCTTTCTCTTTTTCCTCTTCGCCTCGCGTAAGACGACGAGAGTGGGAAGTTCCTGGAGATGTGTCCGCTCGGCAAGATAGACGTTGAGGAGAATTCAAGAGTGGGGAATAAAGTCTTTTCCTTACATTTATTACGATTATTCTTCTTCTTATTATTATTATTATTGTCATTATTATTATTATCGTTCATTTATTATAATAATTATTATTGTCACTTTCTCCTTTTTTCGTCTTCGTTTCAAGGCGTCATTTCTCGTTTTTTTTCCTCTTTCATATTCGTGTTCCCTCTCCTTATTTCGCCCGTTCGCCAACGTGGTCGCGTCAAGGGTGTGGCTTCTCGCTTCTCGCTTTTCTCTGATATCTTCGAAACAGATATTCAGGAATCTCCCCTCCTTTCCCTCCCCCTATATACATTTATATTTATATATATTTACTCATATATATATATATATATATAAAACACGAAAAAAGAGAATGAAGGAAACTGAGGAACGCATACATGAAAAAATACCGAGTAACATACAAAACGAGAATTGCGTACTCGACGTATCGTATACGACACATAAAGAGAGAAGGGAAAAAAAGGAAAGAAACGATGAGAAAAGACGAAGAATCAGAGAGACACGGTTGATACACCATTACAATGTTATGTATCTCGATCCCATTACTCCTGTGTACATAGTTTATTATTATTATTTTATATTATTATTATTATTATTATTATTAATAATATTATATTATTTTCTTCCGTTCTAGTCTAAAATAAAGCTATACTATCGAAACATTAATTTATTATCGTTTTATTTTTATTTATTAACATTTTTATTTCTTCCCAAATCCTAATCCTCTCATGAAAATAAACCCTGGCTGGAGACCATCATCGAGACCAGACCACAGATGCCTGGATGATCATTCGGAATACAGGAGAAGCCAATACGAGGTTTCATAATTTTTTTTAATTTCTATGTTTATTTGAAGAAGAATATATTTTTTGAGCAGAAAATAATTAGAACTTGCCTGTAGTTCGTTCTTGAGGCTTTTATTGCGAATGTGTGTTAAAAATGACGTTTTTTTTTTGTTATTCCACGAAAGAATAAATATCGTTTCGCGCGGTAAGGTCGGGGAATAATAAAGTTTCGCTGCTGGAGAGTTTTGAGAGCCCGGAGTAGCGAGAAGAGGTGGCTTATAGGTTGATATTCCCGTCCCAGTGGAACGAGAGCCGAGAAAGAGAAAGATAGCTCTCTCGGGTGGCCGTGAATTATCCACAGACGAGCTCACTCACCGGAGAGGGAGAAAAAGAGAGAGAAATGCGCCCACCAACGCCAATCGAGAGAAAAATCGCTTCGCTCGTAGACTGAACGTTACGGTGGACCCGAGTTAAACGCTACCGAAGTCCGTACACTTTTGTACAACCGTACGTACACCATCGGGAGAAAAGGTCCGAGGAAACGTTCGACCGAGTTTGCAATAAAAATATGAATGACCGATTCCACTCGAGCACAAAACTGTTCGAGCTCCGAGCTTCAACTGCATAACGCTATCATTACACTTTTTTTGAGAAATCTACTGATTTTTTCGAGTTTTATTGTGCGCGAACTAGCATTGACCTTCTCTTCGCGGATGTAAGTGGGCGAGTTCTTTTTTGATTTATTTATGGTTTTTTTGTAACTTTGTACATATACACGCCTTTCTCGGAACTTTCAAGGGTGTTTCGCCTCCGAGAATTCGCTTCAATGTTGCAATCCCCGCGAAGTACACAATTTTTGACATTTTTCTCCGCTATAATTTTTTTTACATATTTTTTTTTCTTGTTAAAAGGTCATTGCTTTTTTTTCACTGCTTGTCTTTTTGCTGACGGATTCATCGTTCGTCTCGGAAACGTCGGTAGCTGATCGAGTTTTAAGCATGAGAGGAGATGAAAAAACAAGGCCGGTTGCCGTGTTTGGTAACAATGTGTGCGCGCGTCCGTGTATTTTTCGATCGGTGAAAATTGATTTCTCGCTCCTCGGAAATGTACGAGCGTCGGCACCTTTTGACGATTAGCTCCACTTTTCGTCATCCTCTTGTCCCACCTATCGCGCGTTTTTCTAATTACTTTCACCGCGACTTTCACGAGCACGAATTAATGAACGAAAATTGCCACGCAATCGTTCAATAAATTTTTTTTTCGGATTCAAAGAAAATCGAAGAAAAAATAAATTACCTCAAGATAAGGATAATGATCGGACAGAAAAGGACACGTGTCCGAACGAAATTCTCGCTCCTGCGAATGCAAATGACTCGGAAGAATAGTTTTTTTCATTTTTTTTATCTGTTTTAAACCCTTCGCAGGGTCGCTCTTTGTCGGTGCAAAAATCGAGGAAAGAAGGAAGGCGCGTGTGGACGTTTCATCGATATTCTGTGTGGACTACAAAACGAAGGAGAACAAAAAAATGAAATAAAGTAAAAAAAATAGGATCGTCCTTCCCTCAAGGTTTTGAGACGAATTTTTTTTCCTTCGCATTTTCGCTCGCGCCTGTATAAATCGCCGGCTCGATTTGCCCCTGATATTTCGTTCTACGATGACAATCGCGGCGAAGGACCCTCAGCAGTCCGCTCGGAAGGCAAGAGACCGAATTAGCATGCCGCTCGGAATTTTTAACCCGCTCGCGAAAAGCATCTTTTTTTTATTTTTATATTCTTCGCTCTGTTTCTACGCACATTTTTTTCTCTATCCTCACCCTTCGCGGTCCATTCAGCGAATCCAGACTTTTTTCTCTCTCTCCACTTTCTTTATTCGGCTCTAATCCCCTTTCGGGGCTCGTGCGCGGTCAACGTTTGAGGTGGCACAGGATCGCTCCCCGAGATCTCCGACGGTTTGCTTTGCCGTTCTTTTTTTAATTTCTTTTTTCTATAATACGCGCGATATACCTAGTAAAATTCTGGGTGAGAGAATGAAGCGAAAAAAAGGACGACGTTTTTTCTTTTTATCTTTTTCTCTTTCTCTCGGAAGGACCGTGACTCCTTTCGTCCCGGTTTTGTGCGCGGAGACTGGATGGGTCCAGGCCATATGTTACCCGATCCCAGTGAAGGCCGAAGCTATTAATTATATCGATCTATATGGTCCGCGTACGCTCACGAGCGAGCCTATATCCCTATCGTAATTTTCTAAGGACAAAATTTCTCTCGACTGTTCGCTTTTTTTTCATCGTTTTCATCCCCGATCGGGGTTTTTCTCCCTCCCCTGCCCGAGGGGTGAGAACATAAAAAACAGGGATGGAGCCCAGAGTTGCACGAAAAATACATAAAAGCCAGGGAAGCATAAATCATTAGTCCTACTTTTCTCCGCGTACGTTTTTTTACTCCTTCTGTCATTTCTGCTCCTCGCTACGAAAAAGCCATTATGACTCACGGAACTCCACGACACCGTTGACCGAATGAGAGAAACGTAAAAAAATCGAGAAAAAAATTAAAGGGGAAATTGAGTAAATATTGCATAAATTTTTATGTATTTTTAGTCTCTTCGTGAAAACGAGATTCGAGGATTATATCGAAAGGATAGAATAGAGAGAGCCTTTCTCATTCTCGATCGTGAGTCGGAAGTAGCAAAAGTGCGGATTGCCAGCGACAGGACTTATTTTCTCTCCCGTCTTGCACGGAGTGCGCATCCTTCTATTTCTGCGGATGCTCTCGAAGAGCTGCCGTTCGTCTCCTCATAATTCTCTCGCTGCTCGAGGGGAGCTCCGAGTCTCGGCTCGGCTCGTCTCTTTTTCCCTTTCCTCCGGCTCCTCTCTTCCTCTATTCTTTCTTTTTGGTTCTTGGCTTTCTCGCTTCTACCGTTCACGGTGTTTGTCGAAGGCGCTACTGGAATCCGGTAAAAAACTGACCGCTGACCAGCCGGCTTATTCGCTACCGTGTGCTTGAAAGTAGAGAATCGCTTGGATCCCCCGTGCACACACGGCGCTATTTCCCCGCTTGCCCGCTCTAACCGTAACGCGCGTTAAGCTATTCTCTCGTCGTCTCCGTCCCTTATATATCGCGGATGTGTGCAAAACTCTTCCAACATTGTCGCATCAGCGCGGCAGCTTTTTTCCTCCGGTTGCAGACCGAGAAAAGGAGAGGAACGAATAAAGTAAGTTCGTCTCGTCAAACTCGATTTGTGACTTCCGCTTATCATTATCATTGGCGCGACGAAAGAGCGAGCGAGAGAGCGAGACATGAGAAGAGACGAGAGCGAAAAAACTTCCATAGAAAAATGAATGGATGAAAAAAGAGAAGAGGACAAGTCGAGTTGTCTTCGAGTATATTCCCTCGGTTTTTCTCCACTTTGTTCTTTCAAATGAACAATCAACGTCGCTTCTGTGTCTCTCGTAATCGGCCAATCCTTTTTGCCCTGTTTTTCCCTCGTATTTTTCTTATCAATGCTCTTCAAGCGATTCTTCATGGATTGTTAAGTCGTGGAATAAGTTATCTCAACATCTGCCGATTTCTGAGGTGAGTCGTTAATTTGATGGGACTCATGAAAAAAAAAGAAATATCTGAAAGAACAAGATTCAATTCCGAAACGAATCTGACAAACTCTCTTGCTCGATATGTCTGCTCGTCTTTTTTCTGAAAAATTAATCGAAGAATTTGTCGAGCAGGATGAACTGGAACTCGCGATAATCCGGGAGAAAAAGGCGGCACGAAAATCTCGGAAATGTTTGACGAGCTCGGAGAGGTAAAGAGGTACACGTAGCCGGGATTGGTACGAATTGAGCGAGGACTTTATATCACGAGAGACAGAGAAAAAGGGAGAGAAAAAAATAAGAGAGAAAGAGAGGCTCGAAATGGTCGATCTCGCGCGTGAGCGCAAAACAGGCGCGACCGCAGAGATCGCATAGAAAGGGGGAGCGAAGGGAGAGAAGGAGATAAAAGAGAGTCAGTATTAGTAGCGAGTGCATCAAGCACGAGACTCATCGCCTTGTGCAAAAGCCTCTCCCGGCTTCTGCTGGTTCAAGTTGTTGTCTGAATTATACTCTGATTATACTGCGGAGAAGTGCAGTGTGCCAGCAGCAGCAGCGGCAGCCGCGGCTATGATTAAACATTAAACAACGCCATTACGGCGAAGTACGAGATCTCTTTGGCCGGTTCGCTATACCTACGCGTTTTACGGCGGAACGCAAGCAGGATTCTTCGTCCTCCCTCCCCGATGTATACACAGAGAAAATTTTATACACAGAGGAGAAATCACTGGTGTATATGTATGTTGCTGAATCCAAAGGATCAGCGTAGTGTTCGTATAAAAGATACGCCGAGGAGAAGAGGACGAAGCGGAGGTGGAGGTGACCGCGGTCGCTCGTGTCCTCCTACGAGTCGGATTAGCTTGTAATCCCGAGCTCGCGCACGTGGTAACGAAGTATATCTATATTCTCGCTTCCTCACTGTATATAGACTCTCGCACAACTCGCCTCTCGAGATATTCTCTGATGGCTAACCAGAAACAAGAATGCCAAGAAGCGTAATTAGTTATTCGCTCGTCCCTTCCTCCCTCTCCCCCCCTCTGCACCGCCACCCTCTCACTCCCGCTTCCCCCTTGCTCTCATCTTTCCACCCTTTCTCTCTTTCTCTTCTCCTCACGACTTCGCTGACTCTGCCTCTATTTACTCAACTGCATTCCTCCAGAGCGGGAGCGTAACCGAAAGTCGGAGAAAGCTCGGAACCATTCATTCGCTTTTTCATTTTGTATCGATTCAATTTTACTTTCGAAAAAAATTTGTATCTCCCCGATCTTGATTCTTGTATTTGAAGAAAAAGGTAGGAGAATATTTTTTGCAGTGTGCCGGTGCGATTATGTCTTCTGGAAAATTCAATATAGTTCGTCTCTCGTGCTCGACGTTTCGTTTCCTCTGCGCTCTCTTCGTTCGGTTATAATTGTTTGGCGCTGGTGGATTCTTAGCCGATTCTTGGTAATGATTTTTCGCGTGCTCACGGATTATGATGATGACCTACCGCGGGGTGATGTTCTCGCGGCGCGTTCCAAACGTAACGACCCTCTCTCGGACAGCCCTAACTCGCTTATAATAACTCGTGGAGAGTTTTCTGCTGCTCGCGGTCGTCGTCGGCGGTGCATTGCGGTCAGTATCCTTTCTTTTCTTCTCTCTCTCTCTCTCTCTCTCTCTCTCTCTCTCTCTCTCGATCTCTTTCTTCAGAGGCGGTAGCAAGAGGAGAGGGAGGAAGAAGAAGACGCAAAAAATAAACGAAAAAAGAGAGGAAGAAAAATAATGATGATCCGCAACGGGCATTATTGTCTCCACGGCAGGTTGCCCCCGCGTATTCTATAATTATTCGCGTATAATTCAACCTGCGGCGAATAACGCTGAATTCTCTCGAAGCTACTTCGTGAGTGATTTCTCTCTCTTCCTCTGCCTCTCTCTCCTACTGGTTCTCCCTACTCCGGTAGAATTCGAGTAACTGTCGAGGGCGACTTCGAGAGATCTGCACCGGTAGCGACTCTGAATGAGCGAAAAAAAAGAAACATCAAAAAGGAATTGAAGAAAAACTTGAATTCCACGAAGGAAAGTTAGAGGTGTCTCCGTTTCAGTTTGTCCAACGAGTATATACGCGTGCATGTTACTGAATAGTTCAAGACAGAAACGTCAATTTCCACTACCTCGGATGACAATTCGCGAGTTTCCTGGATTCGTAAAATTTCGTTCACTCTCATCGGGGGTTCAGGGAATTGAATCGGGAAAAAAGTGGAAAAAAGATGAATCCGAGCAAGACTCGTAGTGACAGTAGCAGAATAAGGGAGGAGGAGGAGGATAAAAAGAAAGAAAAAGAGGGAGAGAAGGAGAAGACGAGGCAGAAGACAGAATAGAAATCGTTGGTAAGTTTTGTGGAGAACAGGGCATAACTCACTCGGCCAGACAGAAGAAAGGAATTAAAGATGGCCGTGATTGCCGTTGGATCGTGGCCAGAGCGGCAAGAGCTATTCCTATATACATTTATCGTACGTAAAACGTATATAGTAAAATCCTCCCCCTTTCATCCGCCTCCCCGTGTATTCTCTCGCGTCTCTTCTCTCGTCGACGCGTAACTAAGTCCTCCGCGCGCGTGAGCTTCGCTTTTCGCCTCTTCCACCACCTTCATCTCCTTCTCTCTCGCCATTCTCTCGAAGCGCTTCTTTATCTTTTATTTTACTTGGTAAGGCGCGTCGAGGGCTCGCGGCCAAGGCGCGAGATCACCGGCAAGGCGCCTCCGGAATACACACACGCGCCGCTCCTCCTTTTCCTCCCCCTGATAAGAGGGATGAGAGATATTCTCGCGTATTAGGAATTCATATCTCGGTTGTATTCGCGAGATCCCCCGCCAACCCCCTGCTCTCTCGCGTGTCTCTTCTCTCCTTTCTTGAAGGCTTTTTCAAGTGTGATCAATACGAACTCATTCTTACCAGCCAGGGATACTCAACCCCTTTTGGCGATAAATAAGAAAGGAAGAATTAAACCAAATGAAAGAGGAAACTTGAAATATTATTTTTATCGTCTCAAAAGGAATCAGAGTCGTTTTATTACGCTCGATTTGAATAAATTTAAATACGCTGCGAGTCTCGAAGTCTTTATGAAAAATAGACGAGGCACCGGAGCACGGAATAATTTCGCTATGCAAGGTCGAGTCCAATGGACCACGAAATAGAGCAATTTTCGAGATATGCGAGGAGAGGAACGCGCAATTTTCTCAGTCACCATTGCATGCACGAGATGAGATTTTTTTTCCATTTTACTCTCTGCTTTTCATAATCCTGTGAAGTATGAAGATGAGAACCGTTGTGACGCGATGTTTTCGCGTAATTTCGGATATCTTCCGCGAGAGGAGCGCCCTGGCATCGACGAAGATACGTCGTGGAGTTATCCGCGAGGTTCGCCACGAGAGGAGGGAGAAAAGAGTTGGATGGGTTGAGGGACGCAGACGTACATTAATAACGAAGAGAACGTATCTTTCCACGAAACTCACCCTCTCGATCGAGAAGGAGAAAAAGCGTGGTATGGAGAAAATACATACCTCATATAAATGTATGACTAACGGGTATAGAGAACAAGAGAGGATGGGAAAAGGAATCACGAACGAGAACATCTTATACACGTATAACAGAGTTTATTAGGGAGAAACGAGAAAATCCCAAGTGGGCGAATCCTTTCTTTCTCGAGGCATTTTCTTATAGATTTTTCCCTAACCACGGTGTATATTTAGTTAAAATGGAAATAAAAAGAATTTATTATTTCTTTTACAAGCGCAGATGTTTTAATGATTATTTTTTACTTCGAAAAAGAAATTTTTTTTTGGATCTCGAAGCTCGATTAAACGAAAGAGAAGGTCAGAGAGAAAAGATGAACGGACAAGTGCACTGAGGACATGTGCACAAAAGATAGCGGAGAAATGAGCGAGAGAGAGGAGAGGAAGTTAATAGAGGGCCCCGTGTCTTGGCGAGTAAATTGCGGTGGTTGGCGGGTTCGCGGGTTTGCGGTGTATTACCAGCTCGATTATCTCGCACGGTTTTAATAGACCTAGACATAAGATACATCGTGCAGCGTATTATAGTTCATCTCAACGTACACAAATGTACACAAAAACTACACGAGCTATTTCACTAAAATGAAATCAATTGGGAAAGATTGAACCTAATAATAGAATTAAATTCGAGCAAACAAATTTTTCAACGTCCAAAACCTTCATTCGATGTAAAATAAATTATTTCTGAATATCAGTAACGTCAAAAGTATTTTTAAAAAATTCGATAATCATTTTAAGATTTGAGTTTGCAATTCATGATTTTGTTTGTTTATCCAATTATGAGAAATAATCGTAAACGATGACCATAAAAAAATGTGCAAACTAATAAAAATAGATTAATCACATAAAATAACATGGAAACATTTTAACAATTTTTTTTATAAGCACAAATTAAAGAATTAAACAATTTTTTGTTAGAGTTTAAAAAAATGGACACAAAACTGAGGTGAAGGTCCTGGTTGGCAATTGTACAATCCTTTCCGGAACTCGCAGTAAAAGCATCGACGGCGTATAAAATATTGAAACAGTCTTCGACATGTTCGCGGAGCCGTGACAACGACCCTCCAAGGGATAAGGGATAAACCAGAGACGATATACTGTTGCGCGTGTACATAGATTTGTGTATTTACGTGTATAAGGAGGAGTATTGGGAAAGGTGAGGGTGAGCGGGGCCGAGAAAGGATTATTACGTACCCATAAGAGAGAAAGAGAGAAATTTCTTGCCTGTAATCTTGGTAATGCCTACCATACTGCAGAGATGAGGACGAAAGTGAGCAAAAGAGATTCCTCTCCTTCTCTCTCTCTCTCCCTTGGCTTCGATCCCTCTCGCTCTCTCTCTCTCTCAAGCATGCACGTTTCGCCGCGAGGGAGCCAATGCTTTATGACTCGTAGACATCGAATCCTGCCAGTTAAGCTATATCTCGCTGCCTGTTTTTTTTCTCTTACCCTCTTTTACCCCCGAATAACGATATTCGTCCTGACACACGCGAGACTCTTCGGCATCCGAGATGTTTCGCTCACGAATAATTTTATATTAGAGAATTTTTTACGAGCAAGGAATTTCAATATTAGTCGTTCAAAAAGGAGCATTTTTTCGACATTTTACTTTAAAGATTAATTTTGAGATCAAATCGAAAGCTCGACTTTAGAGATCAAAAAAGCGAGGTGACAATTTTTCATAGGCTAAAAGTACGATGAGGTTGAATGTCGCGAATTAAATTATAAAATTTTAAAATTAATGGTTCAAAAAAATGAAGAGAATTCAGTTGACATTTCGCTTTGAAGATTAATTTGGAGAATAATGTAAGGCGAGTGCAAGGGGGAAAGGTGGAGGAGGCGGAATGAAAAAGACGGCGACATAACGAGTGCCGGATTCGACGGATTCCTGACTGCCGCCTCGCTCATCCGCAGTAAAGGGAAGAAAGAGAGATCGAAAGAGCGGGATCACTCTTCGTCTTCATGCGTATTATGCGCGCGCGGTGCGTAAAGGTCTTTCGCGGGTGGAAAAAAAACGGTTCCGTCAAACGCGAGAAGGTCAGGCTTGATTTTCAGTGCAGCGAACGATCGGGGAAGAAACGCCGATGAGAGAGAGAGAAGGAAAAAGGGAGAGAATGATCGAGCGGAGAGTTCCGTGGATCTCCGAAGGATCAAAAAGAGGAGGCGATCGCTAATAATATCGGCGAATGCCTGAGAATCCGCAAAGGGTGGAGGCTCGTCGCCCATTCGCGATCTTCTTTTTTTTATTATTTTTGTTCATTTATTTTTCTACACAGATATAAACGCGCGTGCAAAGGCCGAGGCATATCAATTGTCTCCTCTGTCCGCGGAGGATCGGAGCCTGACGCTCTCGTCTTTGGTGACTTGCGCCCCTTTGATACCAATATACATTGGCTCGGATATTCACGTATGTATAACGCAAAACTCGAGTTTATACGTCCTCTCTCCGTCCGTCTCTTCTTTGGGCTCTTTTCGCGTCTGCTGCGTGGCGAGCCGACCGTAAATCTGCCAGCGGTCAACGGGCTGAATACTCGAACACTCACCGCGCGGGCCCAGCGAACTTCTCTCCTTCTGTATTTCTGTATCTCTCCGTGTGCCTATTTCGATGCTTCTGAGGCCTCTCTCTCTCTCTCTTTCTCCGTCCGTCCATCAGTCAGTCCGTCTCTCGGTGTCTCTTCCTCCTCTCTTTCTTCCCAACGAAGAGACGAGGGACCGCGAGATCATTCGTTCGCTTCGCGTTCTTCAACACAAGTGTCTCCTCTTCGCGTCCGATGAATGCGATTCTAATTTTCATAAAATAAACGAGAAGCGAAAGAGAGAGGGACGAGGGACTAAATAAAAATACATAACAAGAATAAGAAGCGAGGAGAGGAGAAATCAAAAGATTCCACAAAAGATTTCTCGAGGAAATAAGAAATGATTCAATTTTTTTTTTCTCCGTGCCGATTATTACGCACGTCCGGACGCCATTATTATTATTATTTGTACGAAATGAGGCGGTAATGGCGCTAGGGTTACGCCCCTGAAAAACGAGAAAGAGAGAGAATTGTCTCCGGGAGTGCGCTCGGTCCGGAGATGAAGCGTGCGCGCGGCCATTTCGCCGGGGGAGGCTACGAAGCGAAGGGTAAATGTAACGTCGATTGGCTCTCCGTCGAAACGTGCTGGATATACGCGAGTCTCTCGTGCCGGTGCTCCGCTCGCTCCTGCGACACTCCGGCCAAGAGAAAACGTGCATGTGCAGCGAATGTGCATGCGCGCGACTCCAATCTCACCAGAGCGCACGCTCTCTTCTTCACCACTTTTTTTTCCTTCTCCCTCCGTTTCTTTTCTCTCTTCTCCCTTCTTTCTTTCCCGATATACAGACGGGGAGACGCTGTTTTCTGCAATCTGTGTGTAATCCATTCGATCAAATGTACTCTTGAAAAAAAATTATCGCTGCGTAAAATTTGAATGTCGAGTGAGATTTGCGAAAAATATCGCAGCACTAGAATTTTTACGGATTCCAAAATAAAAATTTGAATAAAAATTTAAATAATTGAAATCAATTAGTTTAGTCAAAGTAAATGAATCGTATTAGATATTTCAATTTTGGATAATTTATTGACTTTTGATATAGTTGAGAAAAAAAAAGTTTAGTCAAAATAAATAAATCGTATTAGATATTTCAATTTTGGATAAATTATTGACTTTTATATAGTTAAAAAAAATACAAAAAACTTTTTAATCCAATTATACTTGATTAATTGAAAATCATAATAAATCATGAAAAACTGAATAGAATAAAAATTCGATTATTCAGCTAGTTATTTGCAGCGATGTACGAGTAAAGCTTGCAAATAAGATAAATCTAAAAATCTTCTTGAGACGAGTTTCCGGAACAGTTTTTATTCTCTCTGGAGAGCGTATCACGAAGAAAATCTAGATCTCGGAGATAAAATTCTCTCATCTCCGTGACAAAACGGGAGTGATCAGGGAGAAAGAGATTTGGATTTAACACAGTAACCGGAGAGAAAGAAATGTGAAATCCCCGTTCCTTCTTTGGCTTCCATTGTGTTAGCTCATGGTGCAAGGAAGAGACACCTAAAAAAAAGAGAGAGAGAGAGAGAGAAAAGGAAAAAAAGAGAGAAAGAAAAAGATCGTATGGATCTTAGAGATTCCAGGATGCTGTAACGTGTCCTGTAAATTCCTGAGCGTGTGTGCTGCCGTTGTACGGGATCCTTGTAAGCGAAGAGAAGAGAGAGAAGGACAGAGAGAGGTTTGTCTGACACACCTGGCTACTGGGTGGCTCGAGGACGAAGATATACCCTCTTGGAATTGCGTGTAAGTGTGAGCGCTCTCGCGAACGCACACGTGAATAATATAAAATAAAAAAGAAACAAATACAAAAATTCGCTGCGCAGGGATTTCTCGTGTGCGCACCCCCGAAAACGGAAACATAAATGACAATGCGAGAAGAATAATCTCTTCTGCGGCCTTCTCATATGAAGGAGGAAAGAGAATAGGAAAGAAAAAGAGAAACGACAAAGAATCAACGCTACCGAGAGATTGCCATGCGAGCGTTATTACTGTCGTCTCTCCACTGTGCGTTCGTTAGAGCGAGATATAAAGAAAAAGAAGCGAGTTGAATTACGCATCGGCACTGGAAACGAGGCTACGCCGAGGCTTTTGTCACAAGACGCGGGAAAAAAGGGAAAAAGAGAGAGAGAGCAAGACTTCTCGTGTTCCAATAAAGAGAATTTATAACGATCTTTCTGTGCACGTAAATCGTCGCGGGCGGGTGTCGAATGCGTTTGTTCTCCGTGAATCTCTTGCGTTCCGTAATTTTTTCTCCTCCCTGGGATCTTTTTTATATCTGACACGAATGAAATTTTTTTTTATCAAGACGTTGTTAGAAGTTCAACCAGGACTCCAAGGACACACTCTACGTCTTCAGACGTATAAAAGAATGATGTCCTAGAGTTTCATCAATGAATAAAACGAGGTAACGAGAATTTCGTAGAATAAAATCTAATCGACATTAAACTCCGCGGTCTTCATTTCAATTCACGTCCGAGTCTTCGAGGGGGACAGGAGCGAACGGTGTCCCGTCCCTCCCCTGATTCGAAAATGGCTAAAAGGGGGCTGGTCCCGCTCTTGGCGAAAGGACCTCTAATTCGCGAAGAGAGTTTTGCCTCTCTTCGTCTCATTCTCGGCAAGGATCCAGTTTTTATCACGAATGCGAGGGATGCTCGACGAGCTTGCGTCTCTTCCAGGCGAAGGGAAAGAGGGAGGAAACTGTATATATGTATATGTATACACAAAGAGGGACACACGAGAAAGAATGGAGAGAATCAAACCGTCAAGACAATCTTGATGTATCTTCGAGGTTGATGCGCGTCTATCCTCTCTGCTCTCGTTTCTCTTCCCTTTTTAATCCCCCTCCGGTTCCCCCGTGAATGCATCCATAGGATTCTCTCGTTTGTGGCTTTTGCGATTCCATCCCTCTCTCGCGCATTTTATTCGCCATCATTTATATCGCATCACCCAAAAGGCTGCCCCGAGGCGACTTTACGAAATTTCTCCGAGCGAATTAAAGAGGAACGCAAAATTTTTTTACGCGAGCTGGCCGTGATTCTTGCTCGTGAGTCATTGATTTTTTTGGAGGTAAAAATTATAAAATGTTGAAAATATAAAATTTTTGTTCGATGGATCGATTCGTCTTGTTGGAGAAATTATTTTCATACTCTTCCGGTAAGTTCCGCTCGGGAATAAAGAGAAAGAGACAAACGGATGTTGTGTTTTTCCTCGTCGAAATGACTAATGATTCTCTCGGTATGCTCATTACGAAAAAATGAGCCGCGAGTCCTTTGCGGCGTCTAACGACCGGTAAGTGTGTATGCACACGAATGTAGCCGGCTCTCCTCTTTCCCGCACCATCTGGCCTCGTCAGGTACGCGAGGACGTCGTCGTCTCGTCCATCGTCCGGGAAAACTTAATGCGAACAAAATTGATAATTCTCCGCACACACGTATATGTGTATGTATAAAATCACACGGACACGGACGCAGGATACGAACGATTATATCCGACATGGGGGCCCCTCCTGCGACCCTCTCGTTCTTTCTCCTTTTTCCTCTTTTTATTTTTCCTTTCTCTTTCGTCAAACGTATCCGAGTCACCGGAAAACACGCGTAAAGTCCGATCGAATAATAAGGAGATCTCCCGGCCTCGATTGGCCGCGCGTGTGTCGATATATTACGTCAAATGCGTCCGCGAGACTGAGGATCGCAAAAAAATTACGAGACAAAGAGAGAAACGCTATTCCAGGGTGGGGCTCTCTCGACTCTTTTCTCCGTGTGCCCGCGATCTCTCTCTCTGCTCTCATCTCTCATTCCCTTTCCCTCTTTTCTCTCTCCTCTCAATCTCATCTGGCTTTTAAACCGGTTCCTGCGAAACGCGACGACCACGACGACGTAATGGTCCACCGTATCTCGCCACTGCCACTCCAATCGTCAGGAGCCAACGCCACTTGTTTCCCCGGAATATGAATTTTATTGTCGTCGACGCTCTGATGAATTATTTCTCAAATTTCTACAACGGGAAAAAATTGAAAGGAAGAAAAAAAATACTTTGACGACCTGTCAAAATATATCGAACCTTTTTTTTCCTTAAGGACACGAAACTCCAAACTCGAAAGACCACCCGAGGAATCTCGAAGCTCGCTTCCTTCCCCGGCGTTCAAGACCGGACGTTTCGAGCAAAAATGTAATAATGGCAGCTGAATCCCCACCTAATCACTTTGATTTACGTCGTGTTTATACTTATTTATATTTCTCGAGCGTTTAGTGCACACGCGGGGATGATCTATGAGACGCATTAACTCGGAGTCTTGTTAAACGGTGCCTCGGGCAGACGGAGAGCCCGGACGTGTAACGATAGCGAGAATAAGAGAGTGAGAGAGAGAGAGTGAGTGAGAAAAAAGGCCAAGAAGAGAGACGTTGAAGAGAGGAAGGATTTCACGAAGGAACGAGAGTGGCAAGGCCTATCGATGATGGTCCAAGCTCTCGAGAGTACCCACGGAGCTACCTCTCTCTCCTTTTTAACGCTCGCGGAGAAAACCCATCGCGGAGTACACTACTCGCCCTTAAGGCGAACCCTACCCTCCTCCTTCACCTCCGCCTCCCTTTTCTCTCTTTGCTCATCCTCGGCTCCGTGGCAGCTCGAGTTTTGTGACCCGACCCTTCATAAACTAGTTCCCAACTGCGCTGTATATTAAAGGAGAAGAAGAAAAGAAAGCGCGTGTACAGACGTAGGCGTGTACATGCGTCAAAAAAAAAGTAATAATAATAAGACGAGAAGAAATAAGAGATGAAAGTATGAACGTGAAATCCTCTGTCACTCGAAAAATCGAAAATTTTGAGAAACGTGAGAGAATCTTTTCACCTTGTTTTTCTCGAAAAAGAATAACAGGTACTGGGGATCTCGTCGTGGAGGAAATTTGGATGATTTCCGAGTAGAGTCGTTGCAGCGATACCCAGAAGTGAGACGAGAGATTAAGGGGGGAAAAAAGAGAGAAGAGGAAAAAAAGAAGGCGAAGAGACGAGAGCAAAGAGATGCACGGAGAAGAGACTCCAAGCTGTCTGGTCCCTTCGTGTGTTCCTCGAGACTTTACTGACTTTCTTTTTCTCTCTCTATCCTCCTTCTCGATTCCTCGTCCCTCTCTCGTTCCGACTCCGGAGAATCTCTCGCGGAATCGCTCTCGCGAGCGCGCGCCTTCTTCCGTTGGTGCATCCCCGGTCCAGGGTTATTGCCGCTATGGACTTTTTCTTCCATTCCTGGACAGCCCTTGCTCTTTCTCTTATTCTCTTATTCTCTTATATCTCGCGTCGAGCATAATCTCGCTCGCTCTCCCTCTCGCTGGAGAGCTTTGAATGCCGAAAGCAAAAGGGAGAGGAGACACGAGCGGGGAACGACGACGAGTGAGACAGAGACTCAACGATTGCACGTGAAGAGCCGAGAGAACGAAGTAAAAACGAGATCGACCACCTAGTTCTCTCGCGAGAGAGGTGAATCCTTCGCTCCTTTATGGCGTCCGATCTAGTTAGGACACCTTCGAGTCCTTCATTCCCCTTTTATATATACCTTCGATGAGACACTTTTTTCCCTCGTCGAAATCGCGTTGCTGCAATTTTCAAATTACGAGAGTTAGAGTGTTTTCTGATCAGATTAATGTTTAATGGAATAATGGAGGTAAATACGGAGTGGAAATTTTTTTTGAATTGTTAAAAATGGTGCGAGAGAGATCGAAAAATCGACAAGAGGAGGAAGAAGGTGGAGGAGAAGAGGTGAGAGAAGAGGGCGAGGCGGTTAACGCGAGAGTGAGAATCTCCAAGGGGAGGAAGGAGGCAAAAGAGAGACCAGCAGTAACACATGGAAGGATATAGAGTTATTTATTGTTATGGCCGAGCGTCTCGCGCGCCCAATGTCCTCGGGGTGTGTGGGTGTCGAGGAGATACTCTCTTTCTCTCTTTTTATTCTTCCCTCCGCACACTTTCTTTCAGCTCACCGAGTATTTCTCCTTTACTTTCTTTCGGATACAGATTCGAGGTCGAAAAAAAATTTTTGAAAATATTTAAACAGTGAAAAATCATATTCCAATTCCAAATTGATACAAATTATTCGTAACTTATATCATTTACAAACAAATAAACAAACAGCTGATTAATTTTTTTATCGTTAATACATCAGTGAATCACGAAAATCTGAAACTGTTCATAAGTTTCTTTATTTTTGTTATTCTTGATATGTTTTCAAGGAATAAAATTACTGGGGTAGAGAGCAAAGTCCTTTTTTTATTTTTCTCCTCAAGTTTTTTAAAATAAAAACAAAAAATTTCGTTTTCATAATGTTTTTAGAAATTAAAACGAAAAGAAACAGTGGGAAGGGAGAAATAAATTAAAACAAATTAAAAAACATGATTTTTTTATCGTTAATACAGTCAAGCACGAAAATCTGAAACTATTTAATAAATTTCTTTATTTTTCTATATTATTCTTGATATGTTTTAAGGAAATAAAATTACTGGGGTATAGACCAAAGTCCTTTTTTTTATTGTTCTCCTCAAGTTTTTTAAAATAAAAGCAAAAAATTTCGTTTTCAGAATGTTTTTAGAAATTAAAGCGAAAAGAAACAGTGGGAAGGGAGAAAGAGAGAATCCACCCACGCACGTTATTCAGCATTGCATATTCAAACCCCCCGCTGGGTGTCCGACACCTACCAACATCGGGTTTCTCGCGCGTAGTTTGGCGCTTCTGGGATGCAGAAGATTTCCGCGTGTCTGGCTGCCCGCGTATTCTTTTCCCGTGTGTATTTCGTTGGCGTGGCGTATATATAGCGGATACCCGGCGCGAGGGAACACATATACGCGCCACGTGAGGCCTTAGCAGGAGAGTCAGAAGCGAGAGCGGCATCGAAAGCGATATTACCGCGGCGCGATTGCACACACCTTTCCGTGTCCACGCTCGTACGAGAGAGAGAAAAAAGAGAGGGAGAGAGAGATATACCCTTGCGACTGCGAGCGCACTAAATTTATCCCCGCGAACGACTTTATTACATTAACCTGACTATACGAGGCTCTAGCCACGGCGAGCCGCCGGTTAACGTTTAATTCGAAATTATTGCTTAGAACGCGAGAGGTCCCGCGGGGAACTCTCGCAAAAAGGGATAAAAGATAGCGAAAAAGAGAATGGACGGTGTAGAGAGAGAGAGAGAGAGAGAGAGAAAAAAATGCATTTTTTTCTACGCAATTTTTTTCCACGTTTTTTTTTCGCTTCTCTTTGTTCACGATCCGTGGATATAATATCAGGCGTTACACTCCTCACCGGGGACACTACGAGCCCGAACCACCGTACAGCGTTAAACCGTTTTCTCGTATCGCGCTCTCAGTGGAGAAACTTTGATTTACGCTCGAGAGGGTGCTGGAATATTAAGAAGAGCGAGAGAGGAAAAAAGGAAGAAGCTCCACGGTGCGGAATCCCTCGTGGAATTCTTCTCCCGCAGCCACCCAGTCTTCATCGCCTCTATGGAAATTTCGTTACGGCTTGCTTTGACAAAATGAGCCTGCGGCGACGCGTAGAATGAAAAATTAGACTCCCAGGATATTTTACAATTTCTTTTTTTTTTCTTTGATCCTCGAGATTGACACTTGTTAAAAAAATTTCGAAAAAACGTTTCACGCTCGTAAAACTATATATTTTTAATGCTAAATTCGTTTTCTTTGGAAATTCTCGAGATCTTCTATTCGTTCTTTTTAGCTTTCACGAGGGCAGGCGCACAAAAGGCCGAGTTTGTTGCTCCCTTTCTTTCTCTCTCTCTCTCTCGCGGTAATTCGTCGGTGACTTACTGCGAGTGATCCCGCGGGATGTTTGCGAGTAGTTCTCCGTATGCTCCTGGGGAACCATAATGGCCGAAAGCGAAAAGCGTTGCAGGCAGCTTTCAGTGTGCTTTCTCTCTCTCGCTCTTTATTTTCGCCCGCGCAGAGGAGAGAGAACATAACCGAGATGAGGAGAGACCGAGAGAGAGAATATTTTTACGAGTCTGAAGCTGGAAGTTGGGTCTCCGGGACTTACCGCGAGAACGAAATAAAAAGCAACGAGAGAGAGAGAAAGAGAAAAATAAGTGAGAAGGAAGAAATACATATGTCTATATAGATAGAGAATTTTTGCTCTCTTTCTCGCTATCCTCTCGCAAGCGCGATTCTTCGACTCCTCGCGGTGTGGAGTTATAATTTACAGCCCTCTACGGGCGCACTCGTCGAGGCCTCCTCTCATTCTCTCTCCGCGTTTGTACACACACGTACACATAAATACTTTGGAAGCGCTCAGAAGCAGCTAGCTCTCGCGAAGAGTTTCGAGAGACACTGCATACGTGCATCTCGGTGTACAGAAAGAGAGAGAGAGAGAGAGAGATAAAAAGTGTAGAAAAAGTAAAAAATGAGCGGGAGAGAAGCGAGAAAAGATCAGTATGGACCCGGATTGCTCGGCGAATCTCGCCCTCTCTTCCTGGCTTAATAGTGTCTGTGCTGAGAGCGTTCGTCTGTCCGTCCATTCGTACGTCCTCTCAGCGTCGTACACACGTATTTATATTTATATTTATATAGGCTAAGGTATGACTATATCGTCGTATAAATGGAAAGACTCCCTTACTGTCTCTCGTTGCTCGGCCTCGTGTTCTCGACACAGCGCGGAGCTCTCTCGCCGAAGAGCTACGTGTGGGTTGTTAGTCGGCCAGTTTATGCCCTTTTCTCTCCTCTCTCTCTCTCTCTCTCGCTCTTTTGCCCTCCCTGTTTCCCATTCTCTCATCTTCATCCTCGGTCTCTCTCTCGCTCCTCGCGAGATTGCCGGCCCGCGCGCATTTATACTTATTCGCGAGGCTCGCTCTATCCTCCGCTTTCCCGGGCACTGTATCATCGGAATCTTTCTCTCGTACCACCTCTTGTATACGAGCCGTACCTACTGTGCTGGCTGTACGGACACTCGTGTATAACTGAGAATATTTATATATATAATATATATATAAGTGTATGTATGTATGTATACGTGCTTTTTATTTTTATTATACGTATGCGAGATCGCTCTCGTTGTTCCAGGACGAGCGAGAACAATGAGATAAATGCCGAGAGTCTCTCGCTTGTTCTTGTCAGCCGCGGTGGCTTATATCCTCCTTCTCTCCTCTTGCTCCTCTTTCTCGCACTCCCCCCGTGAATTTTTTTTCCATCGCCGGACGAAAGAGATCCAAAAGAGAAGCCGTGAGCAGCCCCCGTAAACCGCGATATCCGCAGAAAGAGAGAAAGGGAGATAAACGAGAGAAAGAAAGAATGAAAGAAAAGAAAGAGAGAGAGAGAGAGAGAGACATTCTCAACGTGTACTCTCTCGCCCGCTCGAAATCTCGAATCTCAAGGCTAACTCGATAAATCTCTTTGCTCGAGGGAAACGAAAAGAGAGGCGAGCGGGGATGGAGAATGAGAAAAAGAAGAGAGGGAGAACGCGGAGGGAGTCTCGGGTGCGCGAGAGTTACAAATTAAAGAGACCGCGGTGGAGACACCTCGTCGTGTATGTGCACACTCAAAAATATTATCACTCGTGTGCACGTTTTAACTAAATTTTAAAAAATGGATCCTGATAAAAATAAGAGCTGAGGATCGAGAGAAATGTTCGGGTGATTTTTTTTTAATTTAGGAAGTTTTCTTCGATTTAATTTAAATTGAAAAAAGTTTATTTAGAAGAATGCGTGTTGACTTTGTGTCTCACACGGGTTTAAATAGCGAGTATATCGTCCTGGAATGAAGGATTATCTCACAGGCTCTCCAGGGTGATCCGAGCTACTGAGTAGCGCAAAAAGAGCGAGAAAAACTGAGAGAAGAGAGAAACAGCGCCGCTCGGAGTGTTTGGCTTGCTTGCTCGCCTGTCACATTGTTACATCGCGTGCTCTCTCGAGTGCACTCTCGTACAATGCGCTACGCTGATCCTGAGAAACGCAATTTAAATTAATTTTCAAAAGGTAATGGTTTTTTGAAGCCTGTGTCATTATTCAAAAATTGAATTTTTTGTTTTAGTAAGAAAATGAAAATAGTAAAAATTGTGGGAATAAAATAAAATAAATGATATTTTTTACGATTACGATCGTTGAAAGCTCATATTTAAATTCTAGATAAAAATATATTTTATTTTAGTGAAAAAAGAATGAAAATAGAAAGAAAGGACGATGAAGAGAAAGAAAAGAGAGAAGGATGCTGCGAGCTCGGTTAAAGTCTGTCAGTGGAAGCGTCGTAAAGTTTCGCCTCCATCGAGGGCAAAAGGCTCTTCTCACCTCTTTCCGTACCTCATTCTCATCATCCTCCTCTTCTCATCCTCCAAGGCTTCGTTTATTCTTCTCTTATACATTTTTCAGCCAGTTCATCTCGTTTCGCTATTCGAGCTTTTGTTCTCGCTTTCGCACCCTCGAGAAAGTGACTCGAAAATTCTTTTACCTAGGAACGAATATTTCATAATTTTACATCAATTATCAAATTTACGTATTTTGTTTTGTAACGATCTAGGTTTTCAAGAAATCGAAAATATATTTCAGTTTGCGGTCAGAATTATCTAAAATTCTCGAATTCACACCCTTGAGCAAAAATTGCAAATTTTTTTACCCCACAACAAATATCTCATAATTTTCCATTGAAACAAATTTATTACCTTTGTTTTATATTGATCTAGACCTTTGAAAAATGAAATATTTCAAACTGCGGTCAGGATAATCCAAAAGCCACAAGACGTGAAAAAAGTTTTCAATTTCACACCCTCAAACTAAAATTGCAAATTTGTTCACCCCGAAAAATCTCATAATTTTGCATTAATTAAGAAATTTATTACCTTTCTTCTCTATCAATCTATGTCTTGAAAAAATAAAATATTTCAGTCTGCGGTCAGGATTATCCAAAAGCCACAAGACGTGAAAAAAAGAAAAAAGAAAATTATCCGCTGACCAATCCAGCTGGCACCAAATCCTAACACATTGTCTATCATTCTCCTCGTCCAATTTTCTTTTCAGGAAAAGAAAAAAAAAGTTTTGCTCCGTTGCGCTTCGTAATTTTACTGGTCACTTCTCCCGGCTACGTGGCTCGCTATACATATCACTCCGTCCACAATGCTTACATTATACATTTATGAAATGAATGAGAAATTCGAGCACTCGGCAATGATCGATCGTTTTCTGTACTCTCTGAAAATTTTCCTTCTCTCGTCCGGGAATGTCAAGAGAAAGGAAAACGGGGGAGAGGGAGAGAGAGTCAAAGGTCTCGATTCGATCGCGTATAATCACGGGGGAAACCTGCGTGTAGCCTCTCTCGCTCTCGCCATTGATCATTTTTCGTAAAACTTCGAAGTGTTGCGGAAAAAGGGCGCGCGAAGAGCGGGATGGGGGGAGGGGGGGGGGCTGCGAGATGAGAATGAGGAGAGATATGAATTTATTCCCTTCGACTGATCAATCATCGTGCCCTATCAATACACTTATACCGATGTACACACACAGTTTGTATATAATCCCCAGAAATCACGGGATGATGCCTCGATCCCAGAAGAAAAAAGAAAAAACGAGGAAAAGTCTTCATTCTTGTTTGACCAGCTTGCAAAAAAATAAATATTCTCGTGAAGAATGAAAATAAAAAATGACCATAGATATATTTTCTCCAGACTTTTCCACCTTGAAAAATATCGAAAAAAAAAATTAATTCGAAAACTCAGTGTGTGATTAAAAAATTGGAATAAAAATAGGGGACACCGAGTTTAGATACGCGATATCTCAGGACGTGAAAATCAGTGTATCTCTCTGGTCAAGTTAGTTAACGTCGAAACAGAGTGAAATTGAGAGAAGTGCCGAGTAGGCTCTAATTGAGACGCGCCCTCGAAGACAGTCGTCGCGGGGTCGCTAACACCCTGCGTCAACAATCGCGTCCTTCTCTCTCTCTATCTCGGTTCTCAACTTAATTATGCACGCCTCTAATTACCGGAGGGAGAGATGGATGGGGAAGGATGACCGAGGGGAACGGGCAAAACGCGTGTACACGAGCCTCATCTCACTCGTAACATTATGTATTTATGTATACACCGACTCTTTCTTGCCATATAAATTAATATACCTGCCTGTATATTTTCTCCACTGAGCCGAGAGCAAGGAAAAAAAAAGCGAGAGAGCAAAAAAATCGTATTGTACACATAGAAACGTGCCACTTAACGTTTTCTTGCGTCAATCACACTCGTTTCCTCCCTTAATTTGTTTAACTAATCATTGCCTGGTCTTTGGTTAAATAACGTCACGTTAATTATTTGATAATACACCGATGTGTCCCTCGTCACGTGGCAACTTTGCTCCGAGTTTATTTTAAGTGACGGTAATTATCGCGTCGAATCTCTTCGACGTTTTTCAACTCTTCCACTCTCGTTTCGAAAAAAACCTTTCGATCTTTTTAGGAAACGAATTTTTTTTTCAAGAATTCATTCGAATACCCGATACGGTCAGATAGGAGGAAGAATTTTTACGCTTGAAATTAGATTCCTGACGAAAAAATAGCAACGAGGATTCGCGTTTTAAGGTGGACGAAAAACCGCGAGATTACGTGATTCCGCCTCGATGTCCGATCCCACGTTATTTTATCAGAGCCTCGTTGGAAGCGAGATAATTCGTAAAAAGTGAAATACGAGGAGAAAAAAAACTGGAAGAATTTTCTTACCGCGTCTGTTTATCTCGGAAAACGCTCGCAATTTGCGTGCGTCGGTTTATTTCATGTTATGCATGCACAAGAGTAAATTTTCAACATTGTGGAAAGGAGATTAGAAAAGGGGCTCACGTGTGCGATGACGATTCGAGAGGGACTTCTGTATGAGGATTTCCGAGACGATTATTCCTTGGGAGAAGGATTCTCGAGAGTAAAAGAGAGAGAAATCCTCGGAGGAGGGAGAGCAGAGGCCAGTTTACTCCGGTATTCCGTGAAAGGACGCCGTCATTCCGTGCCCGCTCGTCACGGGACGCATCGCAGAGTGGAATCCTCTCGCGGACCTGGAGAAATCGGTGGCTGAGAAGAAAAATAAGTACGTAGACGCTCCCCGGCGATGTCGAGCTCTCCTTTTTCCTCCTTTCTTCCTTCTCTTCTTTATGTAGACGTAGAAAATTTTATATATCGCGGGATGGAGCTCCGCGCTTGTGTGCGAGTGGCATTATCAGGGAAAACGTGTAGTAAGACAATCAGGTAATGCCTACTCGGTATGCCCGGGTCGGCCGTGCAGAGGCTCATCCTCGAGGGTGCACTAGACGCTTCCTCCTCCTCCTCCTCCTCCCTTTTTGCCTCTCGCTCCATTCCTTTCTCTCCCGCATCACCGAAATATCGTAACCCCTGACTTAAGGTTATACCGAAAGTCTGGAAAATGCGAGCACGGTATAACTTGAATTATTAATTAGGACGCGCCTCTCTCAGCGCTGATGGAATTAAGCAAACGTAAAAAAAGGAGTACACGCTCTCGTGATACGTGCGTTCGACGTTTAGAATCCATTCTCACGCGACATAGAAAAAAATCCACCGACGAGAAAAGAGAAAAAGTAAAAACTGCATTTTCTTACATCCGAAATTTCCACCCTTGGAGTAAAAATATTCCACTGACAAAAAATGTCTATAAATGTCATCCGACAATTTTTTTTTTAATCGTCAGGATAAATTGGAGTGGAGCTCTCGATTTTGACAGTTAACGAAACGCGTTTATCGATTTGAACGAAACTCCGTGTCTGTCTACGTGTAAGTACGTGTGCGTTCGACAGCCTTCATCGATGAGTCAGGATTTTTTTTCTTTTCAGTGTCGATGATGATAATTTACGTTGGGGTGGCGCGACGCCATTAGCAATCGATACTTCGACTAGTAATATTCTATGGACGTACACACGTAAACGAATTTATATATAAAAAAACTCGGCCCCCTGGCATTACATTCTTGAATACAGTCATAGTCTCTGTGCATCGGTAAAATCCGAACGCACGAGAGCGAGAGAGAGGAGGAGATCGTTGTAGAATAAAAATAGCGCAGAGAGCTATTCCGCGTGTCTCACAACCACGTGCTCCTGACAAGCACACATTTACGAAAAAGAAAAAAAAATTCAGTGTGTGTACGAGCGACCCTTTGCCAACCCCATTCGAACTATTGACGTGTAGAAAAATAAAAGAGGAAAAAAAGGAGAGCCGATCCCGTGGAGAGAGGGAGAGGAGAAGGGGGTAGTGATAAATGTGACTGCTTTTACTGATAGCTCATGAGAATTGGCTGTTCTCAATCGAACGATTGGACACGCATACATCGTGAAATCTGAGGCTCCGATACGTGCACATTAAAAAAGAAAATGGGAGAGCAAATTGCACGTATGCCGGGTTACGTGTAGAAAAAATTGCGATTAGTTTTCATTCTGGATACAAAATCTGACGTTTCATCGTTACTTGAATTTTTTTTCGTTTTATTAATCGATTAATGTATAATTTTTTTTTTTTTTTCGTTTAGTAAATAACGTGGAGCTCGTACATAGCGCGGGATCTCGGGGAAGGGAATAAAAAAGTATATATGTGGACGTATCGGCGAAGCCCCTTTTCGAATTGCGGCAAGAGCCATAAGAAGAGATGGCCTAATGACATTCCCGATCAAAGGAGAGAGCCCCAGTCACCCTCTCTCGCTCGAGATAGCCGAGGAAATTTAAAACTGCGCTTCTATGTCGCTCACTCCTTCTCTCTCTCTCTCTCTTCTTTCTCATTTTTCTCTCCTTCTCTCTCGCTCGTTTCTCTTGCCTCGTCACATCTTTTTCTCTTCTTTCTGAAAGAAATCGAAGTCAGCTCTGACGAGGGTTAATTCCGATCACGTATCCCACGTACGCGTTCATACTCCTGGCTATTTCGCCCCTTCCTTCAATTTCTCTCTTTCTCTCACTCTCGTGGGACGAAATTCGCGATTCTACAACCCCCGGCTTCGTCTCCCACTCTCGCTTTCAACCCCTTGGATTCACTTCTTTCCCTCTCGCGACCCTCCCGCAACTCGTCCTCGGATAACTTTGAAATGGAGAAAAAACCGAGAAAGGAAAAAATGTTCTGGCAACAAGGCAACTCGTCCACTTGATTCTATCTTTTGATTTGGCTTTCGGAAGAATCGAGAATGATTAATGACCAAAAATTGACAAATTTGGAATTCAGACGAAATGAAATTTCGTCTCAATATAAAAATTCGGCCATATAAGATTAACAAACATTCAATTATTGTAAAATAAAATTTAAGCTCGAGAATTTTATCAGTCCAATTTAAAAAATTATAATTTCGCTCAAATATAAATCAGAGAAGAATCGATTGAAAAATACTTCAGCTAAATGAAAACTTGCGTCCCTTTATAATTCCACGTTGACTTCATGCTCGCAAGACCCGGACTCAAAAATGATTAATTGGCTCGAAAATTTTTAATTCCGGCGAAACAAAATAGTTTTTACAAAAAAATGAGAGAAAGGAATGGCCGCTCGTTGCGCATTCGAGGCAATCTCATACGCGATTCGTCTCCTCCTCGTCTCATCTTCTGCATACAGAGTCAAACAAACGAGCTGACGAATAATCCAGCTGCAGAAAGTCTCACGAAGAATTCGCGTTCTTTTCGCGAAGGCAGGCAAAAGGGGAAAAGAATGAGGAGGTAAAGAGGAGCGCGGTGGACGGAAGCATGCAGTAGAAGAAAAGGGAAAAGAGAGGAGACGGATGGATGCGAAAGGGGACAGATCGTCAAGCAGACGGGTCCAAATAACTTCTCTCCCTTTCAGCGTCCGCTAACTCTCTCTCTCTCTCTCTCTCTTCCTCTCGTCTCCTCATTCTCCGATCTCACATTTTCGCTGGACTCGCTCCCGTCGAGCTATAATACTTTCTTATCTTTCTCCTTTTACCTCTTGTTTCGAGCTCGGCTCTTTTCTACCTTTGTATGCAACAGAGAGCCAGAGAGAGGATTCCTCTCTCTCCACGAATCGCTCGCCTGTAATACATGCGTTCCCGGGGCTTTCTCAGTCAGCGAGCATAACGAGAAATTTCTCCGGAACGCGGGACACGAGCTACATATTTATAGATAAATAATAAATTCGCCAAAAGAGGAAGAAACGAGACGAGAGCGCGTTTAAATATTCAGGAAGTCGTATTTACAACGCGATTTTTTAACCCTCAATTTTCGCGAAGGAGAGAAGAGAAAAAGAGTTAGTGAACATTTCTGGAATCCGGTGAATAAAAATATCTCGTTGGACAAGGTAAAGCGGGGGCGTAACCCTCAGTTTCAACCCCTGAACTCGGTAAAGGGGTTGAAGAAGCGCGCGATGGACCAGAGAGAAATCCCGCCCATCGTATTTCCACCTCCGAGCGATCTCTTTCCTCATCGCGCAAGGCACCTTCGCACCTTCGTTCCGTCCCTTTCTCACCTTCACGAAGAGTACATTAATTCCCTGATATGAGAAAAAAATCTCTCCTTTTCCTGAAAAAAATTAATAAAGCGAATTAAAAAAGTGCCAGTAAATATTTCATTTGACATCACCAAAAAAAGGAGGAACGAACGTGAATTTAATATGAAAATGTCGCGCGTTGAACGTTAATAAAAGAATATTGTGTCAGTGTGAGGATTCTCTCAGACTTATTTTCCATAATGTACATTCACGAAGTTTCGTTGTATATGAAGAATCGTTTCGCGAATATTATTAAGAGGGGAAAAAAGGAGAGTGCGGAGGTGTGTGCCTTTACATACATATGTATATAAATGTTCATCATACATACTTATATATATTCGCGTATATGTAAAAAAGCTCAAGGATGAGGAAAAATGAGAGCTGCTCGTGAAGATAGGGAGAAAAAGGGAGAACGAGAAGGGAGAGGAGGTCGGGTTTTCTTCGGGAAGGGAAATTGACTGAAGAAACCGGAGAGCCTTGCGAACGCAACCCCGCACCCTCTCGCCGGCGCTTTCTCTTCCTTCTTCGAGCTTCTTCCAAAGTACCGGGGCGCTCTCTCGGCTCGTGTGTAAACTTTTCTGAATTTCCTTAGGCAAATATTGCCACGAAAGAGCGAAAGAGAGCGAGAGAGAGAGAGAGAGAAAGACGAAGAAGTCTCGTTTGAGATCTCGTATGTACACGTGTATATATACGGGGGATATAAATGTGTATAAAATATACACGTACGAGGGAGGTTCGTGTATGAGCGAGAGTGGGTGCGGAGGGACCCTTAGGGCAAAGAAAATGAGATTTTTCTACGAGCGAGCGAGCCGGACGAGGCCAAGCGCGGAGGTACGGGCAGGGGAATGAATTTGAAATTAGTTTGTACCCGAGGCTCTCGCTCTCTCTCTCCCTTACTCTCTCTTCTTTTCGCGAGCTCGCGAACGACTCTTTTTCTCTTTCTTCGACGAATGAAATTCTCGTCGAGAGAGACAGAGAGATCTCTAACCGAGGTCGACTTTACTATTACACGTGACCGAACCAATTCCACCTTATCCCCGAACGTATACACGTATGGATCGAGCGCACATACATTTTTATTGCGAGTCCACGACACGTCATTATGCCGGACGGGAGAAAATTCAGGTAGCGCTCGCGCGCTCCCTCTTATGCTTTTATTTTTAACGAATTTCCACGAAAATGGTGAAATTAACTCGAAAGTTTGAAGTAAATTCTCTCGTTTTCTTTTGGCTCTCGGGATTGAGAAAAAAGAATATCTTGGGTATAGAACGACTTTTATAGCCGAGTTGCGCGAAAAATTTCCAACCGCTTGGATATTGCGCTCGCGCGGTAAGAAAAAAAATATGCTAAGGGAGATCACTCCGGAGTGATGCGTTTCCCGAGGGTGATGAGGGACCTTCGTCTTTTCAACCTCGCTACGGGGTTGCCACGGAGAAAATCCCTGTTAATAAATCTATATTTTCACGTCGGGAAATCTCCGAGACTTTGCAAAAATCATCCCCTATTTATAAGCTTTTGCATATTTTTATTTACAAAATTCATATAACGCTCTCCACTTAAAAAAAAACCAGAAAAAAAAATCCAGGATAAATTTCTATAAAAGAAATATTTCTTCACTGAGAAAAAAAATATTAATACAATATTATATATTATATTTCTAAATAAATATAAATAAAAAATTAAATCTATCATTGAGGATCAAATATTTTTTGGATTTATAAAATATCGCATTGATTTTATCTTCAAAGATTGGCCCAATTGCATAAAAATTAAATAAAAAATACCGAACATAATGTCAATGAACTCAGTATGATAAAATATATCAAAATATATTCCTCTGTTTATAAAAAATAAAATAAACTGACAGATTGACATGTAGATCAGTGTGTCAGCGAAGCGATCGTAGCGGAAACAAGAACGTCGATAAAAATGTTTTTACATGCGATATTGCGAAGGGGGAAAAAAAGAGTTCACAATCACTGTACATTGAAGAGGAATATTATATTAGTGATAAGCTATTGATATCACAACGGAGGCCAAACGCGGATGTATACTAAATTATCGTAAAAATAAGTGAGTCCGTGCGATCGACGAGCACGGACGTGAGAGCTCGTGCGTGTGGCAGTACGAAGTAAATATACGAGTAGTAACAAGCGTGTGTTTTCCCGCGCGTTCATTTTGCCTCCCTGGAGATCTCAATCAAGACGAAAAATAATTTCCACACAACTCCACCCACCCTTGCCGGTTCTCGCACGCTTATTCATACACAAATATAATACGAGCACGTCGAAATATATTTACCCTAGGAAAAACAGATACATTTATATATTTTACCGCAATAATTTACGTAGCTCTCCTGTAATCGAGTTTCATCTCGTTCTATGGTTCAATAATGGCGATGCTAATAATGAATCCTGCGGCTAATGACGTCAGGAAAAAGATTTGAATTACGCGTAATGAGCAACAAAACATTTTTATCGTTATTTGCGTCATTATTATTTTCGCAAATATTCATTTGTTTGTTGATGAAAATGAGATAAAAAATTGAGTGATTAAAAAATTGTGGTTCAGTGTGAAAATCGGGGGGTAGGAGTAAAGAATTTTTTGAGTGGTCAAGTCAGAAATTAAAGTGAGAGAAAATTTGGATATCTTTCTCGGTCCTTCGAGATACTGCCCTGCAGAAAGTTTATTTTTGTGTTATTTATCACAAATATTTGTTTTGTTATTTGGTGAATGAGAAAATTAAAACTTGTTTTTAAGGGATAATTTTTAAGGAAAAAAATTTTTTGAGAGCGATAATTTAAAGTGAGGTGAGAATTTGTCTTTCTCGGTCCTCGATACAGTCGGACACGAAGTTTACTTTTATTTGTGTTATTATCATCACAAATATTTGTTGATGAAAGATAAAAATACGATAAAAAATAGAGCGATTAGGAGAATCGCGGTTCAGTGTGAAGATCGAGGGTAGGAGTAAAGAATTTTTTGAGGGATCGTTCTGCTCGTGCAGGAACGACAATGAGTTAAAGAGAGGAGAGAAAATTAGAGGAAGAGAGGCTGGAAAGGAAAAAAGTGCGAAATGAGAGTATTCAGAGGTCCTTCTCGGTCCTTCGCGGTGTTGTCCAGCGGGTAGTTGTCCTCGTCGCGGTCCACATGCTCCAGCGTTTCGTCACACCTCGGAGCATCGTCGCTCCTTTGTCTTAGGCCGCGCTTGCACACACGCGAGGACTCGTTTTCGGGCTGCTCCTCTTTTCCCCCGGTCGCGGACCGGCCGCCTTAAACTCCGTTTTTCAACGCACGTTCCTGTCTCGAGATTTTGGTCTCGTCGCGTCCGAGAACGCGTTTTTGCTCGCGCGTTTCGCCACTTAACTCCGCTCTCTCCCGTCATCACCCTCTCGCCTCTTTTTATCCCTCTCGCCTAGTCCTGTATAACGATCCACTTTTTCTTTTTTATACCCTCATCGAAAAATATACATTTTTCGTCCGGATGACAGCGATCTAAATTCCTCGTCGTTTCGGCCAGCTTCCAGACACTTTTTCGTCACCTCCGAACGAGAGAAACGCGCGATTATCAAGTCGAGAATAAAACAAAGTACCCCGATTCGAGCAAAAAGCAATTAGAAAATAATTATATTTTCTTCGCTTCACTTTCATTGAAAATTATAAATTGTTCGTCCCGATGACGAAAATCTTAATTCCTCGTCACTTAGAGGAATTTCCAGAAACTTTTTCGTCATCTCGAATGAGTCATGATTATAAGTCGAGAATAAAATAACGTAGTACGACAATGTACAGTCTTAGAATTAAGAGAAACGTAATCTCGAGTACACAATAAAGATTCAGTCAAGCCGCGATCTTTAGAATTCACCGAATTTTATTAACTCGTCGCGAACTTTGATTATTTTCTTCATACCAACGATTCTAACTGACTCGCTGATTGATAATTTACACACAATCAGTCCCCTAGCAACACAATGCTCATTCAAGTTTTTTTTCAAAAAAAATAACAAAATTCGCTCACATCTTGATGAAAAATTTTTCGTCCGGATAACATCAATCTGAATTTCTCGTCGTTTCAACAAACCTTTTAATCACCTCCAAACAAGAGAAAACTCACAATTATCAAAACAGAAATAAAAAAGCTCAGCTCGATTGAAACAAGAAGCAATTAGATAATAATCATCTTCGCTTTATTTTCTCCACTGCGAAACGAGCTGTACTTTGTTTTCGTCGCGGAAAAAGATTGGAAGGGAAGTCGAGAAGGGATTGTATGTATAAAGAATAAGAGTGTTGGCTTCTCGCGGCTGATACTATACGAAGCGAATCTAATTCCATCCGGAGACAATGGATCCGCGATGTGAAGAAAAAGAAACGCGTCGGTGGATCGTCGGCGATTAAAGCGAGGATCAGAGAGCACGAGAGCTGGATATCCTCTCGTTTTTCCTCGGAGAGGGCCATCGCGCAGAAGTTAGCATGTGGAATAAATGGTGAAACAAGGGAAGAACGAGAGATATTCTTACTGGCAAAGAGAGAAAGGAGTAGCCGGGAGGAGATCGTCGCTTCGTTTGTCGTAGGAGGCTGTCGTCGTCTCGCTACGCGCGATTCCTCTCGCTCCTTCTCGCTCTTTCTCTCCTTTTTTCCTCGTCCCACGTGGAAATTCAATTAGGAACGCGCCTCTCCCCGTCTCGAGGTAACTCTCCTTGTCCTTGTCCTTGTACACCACACGGTTCTCGTTTATTTCCAGGCTCTCTCACACGCCAGGCTGTTACATTAGCTCGCTTACCGATACTCCCGTTCGAACCTCTCAGGAACAAACGCGTCTCTCAACAACGTATTCGCAAATCGATTGACACGACGACCCACGCGAATATAACATTTCGACAATGAATCACATTTTACCCGGATCAAATTAATTGCGATGTATGTTCGATCGGAAAACGTGGACGAGTTTGCATCGCTGATCAATAGGGTAGATGTACCGTTTGTGGCCATTTTGAAATTTGTAACTAAATATTAAATGTTTAGTTATTTTTATTATTAATTGAGTGAATATTAATAATATTCCACCCACTAAAACTGTTATTTATTATGACCACAAGTGGGGCAAAAATCTCTCTCATACACTATTAGCTTTTGATTATTCGATAACTGATGTATTAAAGATGTCATTAATTTATATTCCGTTATCATATACTTTAATTGAGTGAATTAAATTCTAAATGAAAGATACGAAATCACTTAAATTCATATTTGATGTAAAATAAAATTTTCTATGAAAAATATCAGAACAGTATTTTTTTCTCTTGGAGTAGAATATCGTGTGGATTAGTAGTCGGGGCGTTGAATGATTTTTATCTTCGGGCAAGATCTAAGCAACTCGGAGCATTCTGCTCGCTTGCCAGTAGTAAAGCTGAAGAGTGTAACGATCTCGCGGCAAAAAGTCAAGTTTCGCTTGGCCCGTTGTCCTTTCTCCACCTTTTAAAAAGGATCGAAGAGAAGGATAGAACGCGAGAGAGAATGAGAGAAGAGAGCTTGAGGGCGTTTGTCGAAAAGGGCGTCGTTGAGTTGTCCCGGTCGCGAGCAGAGGTCTCGGAGTTTTCGCCCGCCCGCAAAACCTCACTCCCCCAATTATCCCGAAACTTTAGTCCTTCCGGCTCGCGCGCTTTCTCCGGCAAAGGAGAAGCGAGCCCGGTCAATAGAAGCTCGTCCTGGCTGTGTATGAACAAGCCGGTGTTATCCTCTTTTGAAAACTCGAACACCGTCGCGTAGGGCGAGAGACACAGAGGAAGGGATCGCGAGAGAGCAAAGGAGAGACGAGGATGAGCGAGGAAGAAAAATATATACGAGAGCGAAAAGCGAAAGGGCGTAAATTCGAGGTAACTTCCAAAATCGGCGTCCCCTTTTTTGTCCTGACACTCAACATAGCGAATATTTAAGATTCGGGGAGAGAGAGAGAGAGAGGAGCTCGCGCGAAGAAAGAAAGCGCGAAGAGACACACTGATTAAAAATTATCACCAACCGACTACAAAAGAACTTCACCCTCCTTCGGCCCTTTTCTCGTTCCTCTTTTTTTTACGCTCTCTCGCTTCGATCCCCTCCGTAAAGCGCTTTTTATTTTATTTATTTTCGCGTGCTCGGCAGGACAAAAAGCGTCCTCCTCCTCCTCCGGGTATATTTCTTTTTTTTCCTCTCTTCAGTCTCGCTCCCTTTAGAATTTCGCCACGGGGACTTCGGGACTTTTGCGCCCTTCTCCCTTTTCTCTCCGGCGATCTAAACAAGCCACACCGCGGTCTCTTCCAAGTGGGTACTCCGGATACACGAAAAGAGTTCTTAGCTCCCCCGGAAACTTACCAGACGAATTAAAAGTTACTCCCGGCGGGGAGACACGAGCATATACGCGAGAGAGGACCCGAAGGGACGAAAATGCGAGAGTAAGAGAGAGAGAGAGATAAAATGGGAAGTTTGTCTCTTGAGAGGACGAAGAGCACATTCGTGAGATTTGTTAAGGATACATTCGCGCGTGCCTCTCCGCGAATGGATTTCAGCAGAAAAGTCTCTGACCGGGAGACTCTTAAATGCAATCCTGAAATTCTTACCTCCTCGTTTTACCGAAACTAGAGAAGGAAATTCGAGTAAAAAAAAATCTCTCATTCGTCGAAAATTGATCAGGGAATAATTAAACGTCTTACGAAATTTTTTTCCGGGTCGTAAAGTCTCGGGGGACTCGATAGTCGCGCAAGAACTCACTTAATGCGCGCCAGGTAGGCAAAAGGAGACCGGGAGAAAAGAGAATTTCGCGCGAATGTGTGCGCGCTCGTATTTATCGCTACACAAGAAAACGACGGAGAAAAAGAAACCGAGAGGTCTCATATAGGAGTTTAATTGGTGGTAATATGAATCCGCGTAATATAAACCGCCATCAGTCTCTCGCCGGGAGAGAAGGCGAGAGCGAGAGGGAAAAGCTTCGAAGGACGCTCGAGAAGGAACGAGAGAGCGACAGAGGGAAAACAAAGCAAAAAAAAACGAATGAAAACAAAAATAATAATTTTGAACAAGAAAATAAAAATGAATGAAAGGTTCCTCAGTGCTCGTACACAAGTTTTGTGTCCGAAGGACTCGCCAGGATCGATGTTTCCAGCTTAATAACACACGACTCGAATCCCTCCTCACCTTCTTCCTTTTTTTCCCGTCTCCTCGCCTCGTCTCTCGGCTTTTTGTTTCGCCTCAACGAGGAATACATCATTTTGGATGTCTCCTCTCTCTTCTGATTACACGTGACGAAGGGGCAAAGTTCGCGAGAGGCGCAAAAGAACTTTTCGTTTTCCTCTTCGTCAGAGGACTCTCGCGCGCGACACCCCTCGAAGGAAAAAAATCGCACGCCCCTCCTGATCGGGGAAAGATAAATAAGAGAAGAAGCTGCCTGAAGACGAGAGAGACGTGGAACTTGGAGATGGGTTGTTTTAGTCGTAGATTCGACGACTTTTCTTTCACTCTCCGACCCCAAAAGGGAGTCTAAGCGATGAGAAAAAAGTCTGAAAAGCCACCCTCACTCTTTTCACTCTTTTCGCTCTAATGTATTCACAAATCTTCCGCTCTCTAATGCCACGGAAAACGTTATCATTCTTCTCAGGCGCAGGAGGAACGGAAAAGAGAGAAAGGAGAAAAAAAAGACGAGAGATAGAACGCGAGATACTCGAAAATGTCCATTCCTCTTTTTTTGAATCTTTCTTCCCTATTCCCCTCGCATTCTTTCGCTCTTCTTTTCTTGTGTATTCAAAATGTATATATATATGTGTGTGTAGGTATGTATAGGAATAGAGTATCGGAGCTTTTTTGCGAGGGAGGAATTCATTTCGCGGACCGACGCACCCGTCGTTTATCCAACGTGCATACTTTTATATGTGTATATATAGTCACCGCGTACATATTCGAATATATAACTACCCGGAGATCCCCAGGAATAGCATTATATCGAGGCAGATCCAAGTCGATCCTTCGATTGCTTCGATTATCCCTTCCTCTATTCTCAGGCGCCGCTCGAAAAATACAATACAGACGTGATAAAATTCTCGTACATTTCGCTTTTTCCATTTTATCATCAGCATTTAGTTGATAAATAATTTTTTTAAATTTTCTTGCTCTTGCGGTTTTTATGAAAAATCTTCAGAAAATATACGCGCTCTTCAGTTTTAAATTTTTATTTGTACTGAATTATTTGAATATTTTACCTAAAATTTGTCGAGTAATTTTAATAAGAACAAAATTCATTATCTTAATTATTTTACAAAAAAAAACTTTAGTGATTAGCAAATTTTTTTAGGAATTCATTGAGTACAGAAAAAAAAATTCAAAATACGTCAACTCAAAGTTGTAGGTGGAAAATCCAAAATACTGATGATTCAACAATTTAAAAAAAAACTCTGGTTCTTGAAGTGTTTTCGATACACCATAAAAGAAAAATCGTTTTTGCATTACGTAATAGCGATATGCCCAAACTCTTATCAACAGTATGAATATTTATATAATGTACCATTTATATACAACTTTGCATGTATTATATTCGGAAAAAGATGCATGAAGAAGAAAGAGAGAGATAGAGAACAAGGGACGTAAGAGACGAGAATATAGGAACATTATTGGATTCTGAGCATTCCCGGAGTTATTAAAATTCGAAGCCAGACACACGGATATATACGCAACGTCAGTTGAGAGAAAATTCACTCTCTGATTCTCCTTTCTTGAAAATATCGTTGAAATATCTTCGCTATCAAGAAAGACACATTCCACGAATAATATCTTTTAAGAATATTTTCTCTCCGAGTGTCATTATTAAAAGCTAAATTTTACTTTTGTATTTACAAAATAATTTTTAATTAATTATTTTTAAGAACAATTCTCGTTCAAGAAAAACTCGTCGTTCTTTCATATACTTTCCCCTTAAGCGATCTCTCAATCAAGCCGGAGAAAAAAATACGGGACCGTGAGGGGTTGAAAAAAAATTGGAAAATGAGCTCCTGGAGATCGGACTGATGTTTTTTCATGAATCAGAAGGGGTCAGCTCGAAGCGACCGGGAAACAACCCTTGCGGGACGTGTCACCCATTCGAAGGACGAAAAAAAAGGCAGAGGAGAAAAAGAAGCGATAGAGAGCAAAAGAGAGAGAGAGAGAGAGAGAGAGAGAGAGGAAATAAAGCGAGCAGAATCCCAGTGATCATAAATTTAAAATTACAGCGAGCCGCGAGCCCGATCGGAATGGAGTTCGATCCGCAGCGGGACTAATTCACGCTATTCTTCGGGAACCCCTTTTTTTTCCTCGTCCGGACGAAAGCTTTTTTTTCCCCAAACTTAAGGGCGCACATCCTGGTCGGCACGCATCTAAACATATCTGCGACATCCCTCGAATTCGATATTTTACTCGGTCCCCACCCCCTTCGATCATTTCGTGCATTACCCGCTCGTAAATAAGAATCGAATCCTCGATAAACTGGAACACACCCCCTCGGCTTTGTGGACCCGGAGACCGAGAGAAAAAAAAGAGGAAAATCCTTTCCCTGGGGGTGGCACGAAAGGGTGAGTCTCCGTAGGGTAAAATTAATTGCGAAAATGGTATTAATAATAAATAAAAATCGATCCATCAATCGAGAAAATGGATAAAAGGAAATTTAAAAAATTCAGCATCGGGACTATTGGGAGGTCGGGCTGTTATTTTGATTCGGTAATGCGCGCTTTGTACACAATTTTTCACGTATATCCGTCTCTCTGAAACGTACCAAAGTGTGTATACGGCTTCGTGGAAAAAAAAGAGCGGACGAGAGGATTTTGGGGATCGCCGTTAGCCGGCTTTCGCGTTTGATTTTTGGTTTGCATTGGTGCTCACTGGCCCGAGAGAACCTTTAGAGAGTTTTTCCGCTTGGCGAAGCTTTTCCTCGAAAATCTATATAGCGCGGAGTGTGTTCTTTGCACGTAAATTCCCGCCCGCGCGCACATACATACGTCACGTATCTTTTCTCTTCATCCGTCGAGTCCCTTCGAGTATCGTACTCTTTCATTTCGTGATTGCTGTTTTAAATAATTGGACCTCTATCAGCCGCTCGAAAAACCGAAATACCCATCGAACCGATACCTCATTTTTCTCTCTTTTCCGGCCGCGCTGTACGTAAATCCGAAAAATAAAATATTGGCTTCTATCTTTTTTCAAGCTCCCGAGAGGTTTCGAATGAAACTTTTTTTTATCCTTCGATCCTTTATTTTCCTTCCGCGACCGTAATTAATCGAACTGTGATGGAAGAGGCCCGATCGGAGTGATATCGGAGCGAACATTTTGGCAAAGTTATCGATAGGATCGCGCACTGGGATGCATAATTTATAGATTTTCACGAGCGTGTATGCGCGAGCTGATATGATAATGCTTCTCTGGCTCGAGTATTAAAAGCTCCGTGACCCGAATGGTGTCCGCCCACCAGGAGCCTAGCGAGAGAGAGAGAGAGAGATAGACTCGAGGCTTTGGATGTAAAAAATAAAAATAAAAATAGAAGAAAAAGAGAAAAAATTCGCATGCATATGAACGGGTATTGGACAAACACGGGAATTGATAGATGCGGAATAAAACGGGGGCGCGCATTACAATACGTGGAGCGCGATGATAAAAGCCGCGAGCTCGAGACGCGAGCGATTCATTTTACAAAAATAGACGTCAGTGCCACACGCATGCATTAACGTGTCTCTATTACATGTATATTTCTTGAGAAAATAAGAAAAATGTGAGTGAAATAAAAAGAAAAATAGTGAGAGAAGGATAAAGAGAGAGAGAGAGAAATGCGCGAATGTGGGTTCATGCAAAACGCGCAAGACGATAGAGCCGACACTTCCGAGACTCACGCATCGCTGCTCGTGATTTACTGGTCCGGGGAACGACAAGTTTTCCACTTACACAACGAGACTATACATTCGACTTGGCTTCGATCGTCTCTATTGCTGACGTTTCCCCAGAGTGGAAGGATGAGAATTTCGCCCACTCTCTCATCTCGGCGCTCTTTCTCTCTGTCTCTCTCTCTCTCTCTGTCGCTATCATTGAAAATGAGAGGAAAATTCGAATTTTTTCACTTCATTTTTTATATCGATCATGTACAACTGGATATAATATTGCGATCCGGAGTCGTTTCGATCTGTCACGAGCTAGAGAGACTCGTCGGAACTCGAATTTTTCCACAGGCATAGCGAGGATAATGTATCGCTTCTGAAACGAGAGACTCCGAGTCGCACAATGGAGTGCATATCGTCGGTTTTGTTGTCGAGACAAAAGGTTGAGAAACGAAGTGCATCGTGAGATTCGGATTGAAGTTTTGTCATACCGATAGCGATGCTTTTATTGTCGATTTGCTCGATGTAAATTTGTTTCGATGATGTCGGGTGCATTCTATTTTTATCAGAGTGACATTTAGACATTAGAAGATATTTTTTGTTGAACAATATTATTTAATTTTTTTGTTTAACGCTATTAATTGACGTTCCTGAAAATATTTTCTCTCCCTCTTCGAGGTATTATTTCCCATGGACTTTCTTTGGTAAAAATGAGAAGATCGCTCGTTCTTTTCAAAGACAAAGCAAAGTGAGGATGTATGGGTATAAGCATTTTTTTAACGAGCTTCGAACACGACGAGAAATATGATATTTCCCAGGCTTTGGTTTCATCCCTTTGCAGCCCCGTAGACATAATGGAGAGAGAAAAGAAAATACTGAGCGTACAAAATTGCATCCGAGAAAGTCGATCGATCACGAAAAGATCAAATTTTTCAGTAACTAATTACAAACTAATTTGAGAGATTATTTGTATAAAATGGAAGTGAACGAAAACGACGAAATTCGTAAAGAATAATTTACGAATAAGATTAGACTTAATGAAGAAACGAACTAAACGATTAGCAATCAAAATATTGCATTTATTTTATCTTGAACCTTTAGAACGATTCAATAAAAATTGCGTAAAAATTTTCGTTTTTGAATTTAAAGTGTCAAAAAATATAGTAAACCCAGTATGATACAAAATACCGAGTTTTTACCTCAGTGTACAAAATCTCAACCAAAAATTCACTCAATCCCAAAAATATCAAATATCTTCCACTAATTAAAAACCAATTTAAAAAATAATAAATCAAAATAAGTCCCAAAATTATGAATTCTCCAAAAAATAAAAATGCACGATAACGACGAAAATTCGGTTAAATATTTCGCGAGTAAAAGTCTGCGCGGACAAGAGCGAGAGGGAAAAGAACGTGGAAGTTCGATGTGCCAAAAAAGAGGTTCAGAGACTCCACGGTGCCGTGCTGAGAGACAAAAATCCTCAACACAAGCGTACAAACGGACATAAAGCTTCTTCGCCAATATAGAAAGAGATAGAGGTCGAGAATGAGAAGGGAGAGACGAAGGGAGATGAAAGAGCAAAAGAGAGAGAGAAAGAGAGAACGAGAGAGAGTTAAAGAAAGGAAAGGTTTTATCTGCTTGGGCCACAGCAGGGCCACGTAGTTATTTATCGCTTTCCGTTGTAGCTGTGGCATCGGTTACCGGCCAATCACAAGTCAGGTATTCACAACACGGGCACACAAGTTGAGGAGAGAGAACGAAACGGGGGGGTGTGTGTGGAGGAAGGCGATCTCCCTGTGTTCGGGTCTACACGTACTAAGAGAAGTCTCTGAATTCGCGCATACATTATCGTCGTGTGTTACGGTACACGCGGTGTGCCTCGCGAGACCGTAGGGACCGAAAGTCCCTCTCCGACGTCAGCGAAAGCCGCGAGGCGATGCTAAAAGCGAAGGCGAGCCAGCGGCCGGAGATAGAAAGACCGAGAGCGAGAGAACTGAGGAGAAAAAGGAGAAAGAGAGAAAGAGAAAGAGAGAGAGAGAGAGAAAATCTTGGTCCCCCACGGCCATTGTCTTTCCACCGTTGTAAATCACATTTTATTCCCTCGCTTACGTTCTTATTTTATTTATTTGTCGGAGAAACGTATCGCTACCGTGCTCTCTCTCCTTTCGTTCTCCCCGGGCTCTTATATACCTGCACAGACTCACATTTTCGTCCGTCTCTACATTAGAATCTACACTTTTAATACCCGGGCATCGAGGAGAGACTTTTTCTCTGTTTTCTGTAAACAATTAATACGCCCTTCTCACTCTCGCGAGATCGGGATATCCTTTTTTTTCCTAGGGTCTCTCTCTTTCGCTTATTTTTCTTTCAACTCGCGTGTGCGTTTGGTGTAAATGTGACTCTCGGTCCCTTTTCGCCTTCCTTTTTCCGTCGCCGGTATATAAGGGAATAACAGAGCGAATAAGAAGAGGAGAGGAATATGTTGCCATAATTCCGGCTCTTACCGGCGCTGATACTTCTCTCAAACTCGCTCGAACGCGCGCTCAGCACGGTGACAAAAAGAGAAATATCGGATACGCGAATCTACATAATGTACAAGTTCGAAATATCGAGGGGGTGGAAGGAGGAAAACGGGGACGGAGCTTATTTTATGCCTATCGAATTTTTTGTCGGGTGTGGCGAAGAATTAAATTTTTACAACAATTTTTGAGAAAAATTGTTAAATTGAATTAAATCGAAAAAGAAAATCATTTATAATTTTTCGCTGCGTCTCATCGAAAATTTGTGTGTAAATTTATAAGCTATTTTTTCTGTAGTTTATCGTGCTAAGTTTTATTTGCATTAAAATTTATGCTGATGCTTTATTGTTATTATTAATCAACATATAGCATTAATTATAGTTGCGCGAAAGTGAATTCTACAAATTGTCGTTGGAGGCGTCGAGTCAGAGGCGAGGAGGAGTTTGGCCTGATTGTCTCCTCATTGATGAATGGAAAATGCGAAAAAAAAGAAATAAAAGAAATCATAAGATCCAAGCAGTAGTGTTGAAAGAATTTTTGAACATTTTTTTAAAAAATCTTAAAAATAAATCGCGACAGAAGTGTGTAACTATCAATTTTTTGGCCTGCTTCGAAATTCGTAGAGTTCCTTGCAACATCGTAATTATTTCCACCCACGTAACGTAATGATTTTTTGCATTCTGTAGTTGTTCAATGCCGGCATAATAATTTTCGCTTCTTGTTGGTACTGTACGAGATGTTTTTGATAAAATTTTTCGAATAAATGATCCGTTGTAAATGCGAGAAAAAAAAAAGAAAAAAGTAAAAGAATTTTTTTCTATATAATATAATATGCATTTTTGCATCTTTTTATCGTTTGGACGGAAAATAAAACACAAAAAATGCTTTGGATAGTTTCAGCGGTGCAAGTAGACCATGCAGGCCAGGCTCTCTCCCAGCCTCAGTCCCGTCCTGGCCACCAACAGGTCAGTAACAACTATCAAAAGTTCCTTTTTTTAATTTATTTATAAACAATTCAAAAAAATTCCTAAATAAATCGATCAATCAATCGATTAATTTAATTTTAAATTCTTTTTAAAAAAAATAATACTTTGTCCAGTTCAATGACAATCTAGTGTAATCATTTCGTGGGTAAGATAATTTATAAAAGGCTAATTCAGGGAGGAAAAAAAAGACAAAATCAGTAACACCTGCTTACGACCCCAATGTAGAGGGTAAAATTGTCCTCGACGAGGACATCGACATAATTGCACCAACGAGTTCATTATCTTGCGCGTGTCAAGTCCGCGTGCATTATACTTTTTTTTCTTCGTGTACCTCGTTCAATTGCCCACGAATTCGACACGAGAAGTATTCGAGTCGTAATTACCGCATGTGCTTTTTTTTGCTCGTACTCTGAACGTTTTTTTCGCCACGAGAGTATCAACCTGACATAAGGGGTGCGTTTTCATTCGCCTCCAACCCTCTTGGGTCTGCAACGAGAAAACAAATGGTGCTGAGAATTGGAACAGAGGAAAAAAAGTGTGCAACGGGATTCAGAATTTAAAACGTGCTGATTCGTTTTCATGCTTTTATTTCAACTATACCGGGTGTCTTAAAATTTTTTCAAACTCTCGTAACAATTCTATTAATATAAATATAAAAAAACTATAATTTTTAAAAAAATTTTAGTACAAATACATTCACTTTTTTAATATTTCCTCCAAGTCAAATTGCACCTTTGCATGTGAAATTTGTTGATTTGTATGATATATCGAGAATTTGAAGATATTTTGAGACCTCCCTGTACATACCAATTTGCATCTATGCGTGCAATTACAAAAAACACCCTTCACGTCCTTGGGGGATGAAATTTTTTGCTTGCACTATTCCGCGTTTTTTTAACGTTCCAAGAGACTTTCTGCTCAGTGAGAAATTAGCCAAACCTCAAATTAGCCAAGGTGGTGCACACGGCCACCCTCTCGAGAATTTGAAATTATTCTTTTTTTTGTACGCATCGTAACTCGATGCGTCGAGTAGAACAGTTTGTTTTCAGTTACGATTCGCCCTACCGGTGGCTCGTGCGACATTTTTTTTCTTCATTGTTCTATTCCCGAGTCACCACCCTTAGATGCAAATGAAAAAAAGGACCAGGGGAGAAGCGCAAGCAATCCCAGAGATTAAGGGTCGAAATTCAGAATCTTTTTATAAAAAAGAATTCATTAACTGAAAAATATCTAAGTCGATAATCGAAAAGTGTCGAAAATTATCATCAATCCCAAATATTCTTTGTCCAAAGCCAAAATTCCCAATTCAAAATAAAAAATGTTTAATTGAAAAATAAAAATATCTAAGTAATCAAAAATTGGTGATAAAACACTAAATATTTTTTAGACGATGATTTTTACCGACTTAATCAAAGAATATTTGAAGATGTGATTCATCCGGATCTTACAACCTAAAAAATTGATTTCAAATCAACTAAATTACAACTACGAAGTGACGAAACGTGATTAAATTGTTTTCGTATGTTTATTTTGACCGGGCTGATTGAAGGGTATCTAAAAATGTGGTTAACGCGAGTTCCACAGCGCGAAACATAGATCCGCGGGGTGTCACCCCGACCCGTGACACCGCGACCCCGAAGCCAAAAACGAAAAGAAAAGAGAAGAGATAAAAGGGATTGTGTATAACGAGCGAAGCGTGCGCGTCGGCTATCGTTGTCATGCAAATTACCGAAGCAAAAGAGATAGGAAGAGAGAGAAGGATGCAAGGCGAAGCTTCGCATTGTAACTATTATATCAGGCATATACATATAAATAAACGTTTCGCTATTATAATACGGAACATGCATATTACGTGCTCAACTTCCTCTAAACAGAAAAAAATCTACATATCCATTTCGAAAAGAAACGACGTCGAAAATCTCATTGTAATTCTTTATCGTTATTTCATCATCAAAATCTACGTGGAATTTTAAATTTATATTTCGAGGCTAAAATTGAAAAGAAAAAAAAAGTTCTCGCCGAAATTCGTGAGCGTCTCTTTTTTTCTCGTCTATTTTCTACTTTATTAATGTTATCGTGCTGATAATATATTGAATGTCTCGCCGGGGAACGAGGAACGTCAATCCCCCGGTGGTATATCCCGCGAGAAAAAAAAATAGAAATTGAATAAACGTTGTACAGAGTGGGAAGAGATATGAAAAACTGCTATTTCGTCTCTTATCGACTAAACAAAGTGTCACGAGGCAAAAGTGACGAGTTCGGGTCGCGTGGCGCGTGAAAACTATCGCGTATGCGAGAGACACTCCGATTCCTTTCCTAAATTCCTTTTCGCCTCGATTCTTTATTTCTGCCTCGCTCTCTCTCTCATTTTTTGCTCATCCTTGTCGTCTCGGGATCGAAGAAGGAAAGGCAGTAAAGTTTATTAGATCGACTGTCTACCGATCGTTTTTCCCATTCCGTCACACGGACACTTCCTCCCCGTTTATTTATACATTTAGGAATGGCAATTTGAAATCCTATTTATTTCATGCCAGAGCGATCTTTCTCGCTATACTGTCAAATTCTTGTTCCTATTGTTTTAGAGATCGCGTTACCTCGAGAAACTGCGAAATATCGTTCGACAGTTGAATTTTCTACGAGCTTTCGTTAATCTCTTTTTCTCCGTCTTTTTTGCTAAACCGCAGGCTGCTATTTTTAGAAAAAAACTGAAGAGTGCTATCATGGAAAAATCGATGGATAAAGTGTGTAATAAAAATTCACGCACAAAGGTTTCCATTTTTTTTCCTCCCTCGCGTAAGCTGTCGTAAGGTGATCCTTGTAATATTCTTCGTCAACGATCACGCACTGACCTCTCGCGACGTTGTACGTTCTGTTTCGACAATTCGATTCTTAGAAAAATGAAAAAAAAAATTTCCTAGCACGAGCGTTTTTAAAAAAATTAGATAAAATAAGAAATTCGTGATAAATATTTTGATAAATTATTTAAAAAATGGTCAACGTTAAAATATTAAAATATATGAAAATTATTTGAAAGTTCGGATCGATGTCGCGAACTTTTTTATTACCAGCAATTTTTTTTCCTGCGAGTTACAATGACAGAATAAAGTTAGCAAAGAGAAAAACTGACGAAGAGGGAGGGAGAATTACGATTGTAAGCGAACAGGGAGGATTTAAAAATTTACGAGAATAATGTGAAAGGAAAAGGGTGAGAGGGACAGAGGCAATTGAAAAAGAAGAGGGGAAAAAAAAGTAGCGAGGGTTCTGAAATAAAAAGCTTTTTCTCATCTCGGTGTGGTGGGGCTGATCGGGCGTTCGCTCAGCTGGCATTGGAAATAGCATAGGAGCATGAAATAGACATAAAAGTACATCGATAACGTAATATTATGTTATTTCAACATACCTCGCTCTCGTCGTTGAAACTTTGCAGAACCGTCATCGCGACCGCGAAGTAAATGATAGTCGGGCGAGCTGTCATCGACCTGTAATCAATCGAAACGGCGGATCACGCTCATCTCTCTCCGAAAATCGTTGAGAAGCCTGAGGAATATTTTTCCAGTTACCAAACGAGAAAATTCGTTTTAAAAAACGAGAAAAAAGAACCTGAAATGAGGAAAAATACGAGTGAAAAGTTTGAGAAGGTTGGCAGATGAGAAAAAAAAATAATGGTAGGTTAAAAGTGCTGAAACAGCCACAAGCCACCCCCACTCGAGCATTATTGTTTCGCAGGAAAAAATAATCCACCCTACGAATCAAGAGACAAAAAAATGGGGAGCCCAGAGAAGATCTCACGTTAGAATGTATCGTATTCCCCCTTTCATATTTCGTTACCGTTTTTTTTCATCCCCTGACGAAAAATCTCACACCCTGCTAGCTCTCATCTCACTCTCTCTCTCTTTCTCTATCTCAGCTGCGATGCAATTATTAACGAAGAAGATAGGCGTAAAAAAAGTAGCCATTAATAGCATCGTGGTCGTAAATAAAAAAAAGAGGCTACCCCTGTTTCAACCCCCTCGTTACCCCCGACGAGAGCTCCAAAATGATGAATCGAGAAAAAAAATGCGCACGTCGCATCCTCTCTCTCTCTCTCTCGTTTCCACTCTGTAATTGCGCTAACGCACGTCAGAATTCGAGAGTCCAAAAGGATCAGAAGATATTCGGCGTGCACTATGATCTCGTTCTCACGCGAGCTGATATACGTTAATTTACCGAAAAAAAATATTAGCGAGAGAAGAAAAAATACGAAAAAAACTGAAACATATTACGAGACTGTACGATCTCGTAAAATCAGAGATGCATGAAGAATGGACGAGACAGAAAAAATATAGAGATGAGAAAAAAACTAGAGAGCGACAGAGATAAGCGATGAAAAAGCGAAATTGGCCGGTACCCTCAATTGGCTTTTATCTTCTCTTGGAAATCGCGAGAATTGAATCTATTACATTTTTTTCCGCTTCCTCGCAAGAAGAATAAAGAGCCGAAGTATTTTCATGGAAAAAAAAGATTATTTTCTTCTTCATTTTCCCTCTCTCGCGAAGTATGTCACGGACAATCCACTTTTCCAGAGCAATCTCAATGTTAATTACCGTCGTAACGGAGCAAGAGAGGAGGGGAGAGCTCTGTATCGCGCTTATAAATATATATGTCGCTGGAAAAAGCATAAGGGTGGAAAATAGCGCGCTCTCACAAGAAATGTCTTCATTCTGCGGCTTCGCGATCTCTCCTCTCTCTCTCTCGCTCCTTTTTTTCCTCTTCTCTCCTGTTATATAGAGGAGTCATAAACTTGATTTATACAAGCTGTTAGATAGTTGAATCTCAGTATTCCGTGGCGCGCTTTTGCTCCGTTAATATCTTCATTACTAAATCATCCCTTATATGTGCGAGGCGCGATATGGCCCAGACTCATGGACTACGAATCTCCGCACGCTTCTTTTCTTTTCTCTCGTTTTTTTACACTCTACATCGGACCCACAAACACACACGCCCTTTTATTTATTTTTATCTCTCGCCCTTTTTTTAATCCTCGCGGAAATTTATATGCACGCACTTTTATTTTTATTTTGATGAATACTTTATTATTTTTGAGAAATAATTTTGTTTGCTTTTTTTCATTAATAATGTCAAATGGTAAATTTCTCTCGGTTCTCGAGCTCGCATTTCAAACGGTAAAAAGAAAAGAGCCGAGAGAAAGGAAAGAGAGGCATACGGTACTCGGGAGACTCAATATTTATTCGTACCCGGCTAATTCACGTACATCGAGAATTCCGCGCGGGTTTTCATTCGCTTCTGTCGCTCGTTCATCGTCTTTCATGAATAAATCGCTGTTCACCGAGAATATAAGTATAATGTTGGAATATCCAACGAGAGAGAGGAACTCTCGGAAGAGAGGACAGAGAGAGAAAGAGAGAGAGAGAGAGGAGAAAAAAAGGAGAACAAGAGAACGTAGATGTTCGGGAATGTCAAAAGGCCGCACGAGCGAGCGAGAAAGATGCGAAGATGCAGAAAAGGGGAGCTTCGCGATGTGATTTGCAAATGTGTTTTACCGTACGAGGAATTAAGCGTGTACGACCTTAAATTAAACTGTTCTCATCGTTCTCGTTCACGAAGAAAAAATAAAAAAATTCGAAAAAATCTGACAAGCATACACGCGATAATTCACATGTGCGCTCGCTCTCTCTCTCTCTCGTTTTCTTTTTTCCTCCGCTGCCTGAACTCGTACACGAGAGAGAACAAAGTTGACGCGTTGTTACCCCGTACGCATAACAATTTGCTGAAAAAAAAATTCCGTGTTTACATGTGTACAATTTTATTTATATATTTTCGCGTGTCCACGGATATACGAGGGAAATGGTGTATAAATAAAAAGGAGACTGTGGTAGGTGAGGATCCGGAGGGGAAAATTGAGCGAGAGGACTTGATATGCAACGAGCGAAATTGCAGAATGTCGCGGATGAAAAAGAGAAGATAAAAACAGAAGAAAGAAGGAAGAAAAAGTCCCAGAGAGAGGAAAAACGTGTGCATCGGCCAACGCGAAGAATTAATCATAATGCAATCGTCGTGTTATATTGAGTATTTATAGCTCTGAGATCGAGAAAAAAAGGAGGAGAGCAGAAGAAAAATACGCGCATCGATTTGAACACAGTTTGCATCTTTCGAAAAAAAAGATTCGAATCGTGCGATCATTTTTGTTTTTCGAGTGCTTACAATTTAAAGCTTTCGACGAGGGGCTAAAATGCAAATATTACGATTTAACATTCGTCACGTGTGGAACGAGGAGGACCGTTCACTCGATATATCTGGTGACGACCAATTTTTTCGTTTTTTTCTTTAATTTTTTTTTGTTTCGTGGGCCATGCATTTTTTTTCCTTCAATCGGACGCACGGTCACCTCGAAATGTGGCCACACGTGCACTCGAGAAAGGAATTTGACTCAGAGGTCGAAGACTCGCCGAATTATTCATGACGCCTTGATTGCAATTCTTTTGTGTTGCATGTGCGATTTTTTTTAAGACTCGTCTCCTTTCGGTCACACGAAAAAAAATGTTCCTAATGTCAAGTTTCTAAAACTTAAATTTCAAGAATAAACACAAAATTTAATTTAGTTGATTTCAAGAGAGAAAAAACTTTCTCATGCTAAATTATTCAAGAACTCATCATGTGGATGAAATTCCAAAAAACTTTTCATTAATTTATTTTTTCGACATCATGAATTTTTAAGAACGAAAAAAATCCACGTTAAAATCACTCTAATTGATCCATCCCCGGTTAAACCCAGAATAATAAAGAAAACAGTGACAACCGTCGATGGAGGGATGAAAATTCTGCGAGTGTTACGAAACTCGGAGGAACACAAAACGAGGGTGTAATTAATTAACGGGCCGTTTCGCATTCAATTATGTAGGCCGGTCGGTTGTAAACGAGTTGAATTAAAGAGAGCCGGGTGTTTATTAAGCGAGAGGAAAGCGAGGGACGTTGTGGCCATTGTGGCCAGGGAGTCAACCTGTTGCTGAAAATCTAGGAAAAGGGGAGGCAGAGGAAAACCGTCCATATATATACGTATAAATATATATATATACAATTTCCAGAGCTTTTGGTGAAAACAGAGGGAGAATCTCGTCGGAAGAGAAACAGCGAGAATGAGAGAAATTTGCGAGAGTGTCGGATGATGCTGGGCCAACTGGCAATTAAGCCATCAAGCCATTAATGAAGGAAGTCTTTCTCGATGGAGCGAGGGAGCTTTCCTCGTGAACCCCCATTAGCTAACTAACCCCGAGTTATTTGCATGTCTCGACACCAAAGGAGGAAGGGAAGATCGCTCGGGAGCGGCGTGATTCGCCCGAGACAATTATGAGACTTTATACTGCCAGGTGCTTAAAGGCTTAAAGCAGAGAAGCCCTTAAAGACGCTCCCATCTGCCTCCAATGACATTAATACAACCTACACCCTCTTACGCTAACATCGTCTCGATTATCGTTCTCTAAATTACCGAGATTCGAGACACTGGGAACAAAAAACATAAACTTCGCATTTTATATATTTTCCAAGCCCACTTTTTCCAATGAATTTTGCAAGTAAACTTTTTTCCTCTGTTTTCTCAAAAAAAATTACACGGAAACGTATTTAATAATTTTTTTATCGATCACTTAATGCGTCCTATGACATTTGTTCCAACGGGGAAAAAATTAAAATAACGCAATTAAATAATAGAGTCGAGAAACTCCGAGCTGTACTTTTCCGTCTGAATAATAAATCTAGAAACAGAAAGGTATAATATTAAAAACCTACGTGGTGTAGAGTATATAAGGCAATAATAGATTTAGAGGTATATTTCGAGCCCATTAAATTCAATCCGGATCGATTGGGCCGAGTCCGTGCAATGGTAGGAAAGATAAAGAAAAAAAGCTGAAAGATTAAAAAAGAGAAAGAGAAATGAATGTATAGACAGCGTTATTACGCGATCATGCTTTAAAAGAGTTCTCGAAGAAGCGCTACGTCCGTTTGTCTATAGGCGAGGAGGAATCGAGAGAAAGGGGAGAGAGGGACGAAAGAGAAAGAGAGAGAGAGAGAGTAAAACGACAACGAGAAGGGACGTACGGATTATAACAAGACTGGAGTAATATGTAGGTGACGGGCCGTTTCCGGTCGGGAGTTAAGGAGCGTTTAATTAGTACAAGTTGCCTCGTACAATTTTCTACGCACACGATGAACGCTCGTGTGCCTTTTATTAATCGTCCGTCCGCGATCTCCGCAGCCCTCTCGCTTTCTCTCTCGTTGATGCAAAAGGCCCTTGGATGAAAAAACACGATGCAACGCGATTCGCTCCAGGAATCTCCCCGCCTCGTGTGAAAAGACCGTAGAGATAGTCAAGCTTCTTGATCTCGCGCGCGCTCGCTTACGCTCCGATTTCTTATCTCGCTGGAATCATCTATACCGATTGTTTCGTCGAGCGAATAATTTCGGTGACGATTGAATAACGCCCCGTGATGGACAATTATCCGACTCGTCGAGCAAATGATGTCATGGGAATAAATATCATAAACGATATTTTCTGTTTTATATTTTTTTGTGATTTTTAGGAATTAAATTAATTTTTTTTGTATTAATTATTAACAGTTTTAGCCTATTTATTATAAAATTTTTGTAAGTTTGTAAATGAATGAAAAAATTGCATAGATTTAAAAAAATTTAATTAATTTGTTAATTTTTTTGGTAATTAGATGAAAATGAAATTGGTGCTGATGATTAATTTTTATTGTCGCTTAATTTTTGATGATTTTTCACGAAGATTTAACAAATTGTTGGAATCCATACTCGAGTGCAAATACAAGCGCTTGTGTGTACATTTCGCAGAGGATATACGTGGACGGGATCGCGTGCCAGCACGCACTTTGTCTCTGTGCGGCGCGTCCGTGTGCACAAACTATCTTTCCTCCGTGTAAAATCCGTGTACGGCCTTATCCAGTTCCCTTAGCGCGGAAACGCTAATTCGTTGATTACCCTAATGGCTGTCAGACGCAATAACTTTTTGCGAGACGAGTGAAAAGTGTTCCAAACACGAAAAAATAATACGTAGATATGTTTTCCAACCTCGATGTAAATTTTCAATCACTGCGGAGAATTTATTAAAAAATGTTTCCTTAAAAAACTTTAACAAAAATGTAAAAAAATTGGAAGAAAAGAAATATTATTTCAAAAAATCTTTTAAGATAATTTTCTGAATGCGAAAATTGCAAAAACGCTAGTTTGTTAATTTTTTTAATTAAAAAGTGTTCCATGCACCCAAAAAATTCTATTTTAGAACTTTAAGAAATATTCAACCAAATGAATTAATTCAATTTTGTCTTAAAAAATTGCTCCAAAAATGAAAATATAATAAAACGAAAAACTATCTCAATTCAAATATAAATTGGAGTCACATCTATCGTATCTCGAGTGTTGTTACACGAAAATATATCTATATATTTGCATATACGTTCGATAAGGTTTCTTAATCCGTCTCGGAACACTCTCACGTCCTAGTTTTCCGGGTTCTCCTCCCCGGATGGGGGACATCTTTAATTACCCTCATTTGACGCGATGTCGCGGTATTTTATGACGATAAACGTCGACTGTAGGGTTACATCCGTGTAAGGATTTATTGGAAATTTCGAGTATCCGGGGTGGCGAGGAGGGGGGAAAGACTCGATACGGGCCGAGTAAGGCCACGGAGAAGACCTTCTCGTGCTCTCTTTCCCCATCTACATATACTCATCTATTTGTACGTGTATACAAAAAAGAAAATGGAACACATACATATTTTTATTTCGTGAGCGTCCACGACCTCGTCCCCTTGTATCGCCAACGAACTTATAAAATTACCGACAGAGTGAGATAGAGAAATTGAGAGGAAGAAAAAGAGAGAAAGAAAAAAGAAAGCAATATAAGCTGAGCGACTTGGAACTAGAGCTGGCGTTAATTTTAATCCGGCGTACATCACTCCGATTCCTCATCACTTGGCGCATTAATGCTAATCCAATTGAGACATGAGATGTTTCTTTTTTCTCTCTGGCCCCCAAGATTTTTTACGTAACGTCCGTGGAATTCGGGAAAAAAATAAGCTCGGTATTTCTTCACGAAATTATCGGAGCAAGACTCTACCGCAGGAGTAAAATATGATTTTGAATAATGATTAAAAATTGGAGGATCGATGACAGGAGTTGAGTCCTTTGCGAAAAAAAAATTCTGAGGAAGATGAAAGGGTCGTAGGGCTGAGCTCGTGGATATTGTAAATATTAATGCGGTGCTGGAAGGAAAAATATTTGAATAATAATTACGAGCAACACCCCTCGTTAACGTCTTAGCAAGGCGGATGAAAAAAAAATGTAGTGAGAGGCAAGGAAAAAAAATGAACGAAGAAGTTGGCCAAGAGACTTCTGTGCAGTCGCGCGCGAGATTCCAGCGAGGCAAAGGATAAGAATGGGAGGACGAAAAAGGGGATAAAAGCGCTGTGTACGAGAAAGGAGGGTTCCTCGGTGTATTTTCTAATTAGAAGGATATCGCGAGCGGATTGAGGGCGAGCTTGGCCGAGCAAGAAAAAAGGGGGAAAAAACGTCTTGGCAAACAATGAGAGAAGGCGTCTCACCGCCACTTCCGGATTCCTCGTTATTATCCGCGAAGAAATTATTCAGCGAGCTAAGGGGAGAAAAAAGAAACACGGACTAATAACAATTTCGACGATAAAAGGTAAAGAAGAATCAACCCTTGTCTCGATGCTCCGATTTTAATATTCCTTCGCCCTGACGAGAATCTGCAGCAATTTAATCATTTTAAAATCCTGCGACGTTCAAAAATAATTTTACAAAGAAAAAAAGTACACAGAATCTTAGTGACAATTTTGACGACAAAATTAAAAAAAAAATCCCTCTAAATAATTTAATTTTGATAATTTCATTATGACGAGAAATCCTTTACTTTATTTATTCATTTTCAAATCCTGCGAAGTTTAATAATAATTCTGTATATTTGAATAAATTTAAATAATAATTAAATTTCAATTTTTCATTAAATCTTTATCTCACGTTTTTTTGAATTTGAGATTCGTTTTTTGTCTCGTAAACACAAATGAGCTTAGAAATAGGAAAAAGACACGATTGAATTTGTGCAAGGGTCGAATGTGCGCTCGAAAGAATTTGCGAGCGTTCAGCGTATCACGGAGTTTAAGCGGAAGCGGGCGTGTGGGTTTATATACGTAAACGAGGACAGGGACGAATCAGCGATCCTCTCGTTGCAAGTACATGCGCCTCGGTTTTTCGGGCTCGGATTTTTCCTGTGGCGAAAATTCGATTCCGGTCTCTGCGTCTGATCTGCGTAACAAGCTGCAGTCGAAGCGTATACACGTACACAGACGAGTTGCCCCGGGGGCAGAGGAAAGAATGAGGAGAAGAAGAAGAAGAAGACGAAGAAGAAAAACGAGTGGAAGGAGCCGAAGGGGTGGTGAAGAAGCACGTAAAAATTTCTCGACGAGCGTATACGAACCTGTATGAGAAAAAGTAAAGTATAGAATCCGAAAAAAAAGAAAAAAGAGAGAGAGAGAATGAACTTTCGTCGCTTCGATTTTTATTCCCTCTCCGACTGAGAAAAGTATTGCGAGCTTTCGGTATATTTATATCTCCACATAGCAATTTCTACCCCTTGAGAGACTCACGAATCAGGCACCCCCTCGTGGCCATCTAACGATGTGCCAACAAAATACAGAGCGAGAGAGGATAAAGAAAAAGCTCGAGGAGAGCGTAAGCAGATTGAGAAGAAGGAGGGCTGCGGGAAGAGAGAGAGAGAGAGAGAAAAAAATGAGAGAAAATTCGAAGGGGTGGGCCAAGAAGTAAGAGACGAGGGATGGAAAATATTCGACGAATATATATACGCGTCTGTGCATGTGTATAAATATGGGTACAAATGGAAACGAGGGGGATGAGAGAAAGTGAAAGAGAAGAAAAAGCTAAAAAGAGAGGGAGGTTAAGGAAAAACCGTCGGAATTATTTGCTCAGTGGGCCACAAGAAGTTGAGATTGAAAGCGTGCAGAATGAGCGAAAAAAAGTCTCTGTTGTTACCTCCGCAGATTTTTTTCGCCTCCGTATTCTCATTTCTTACTCTTCTAATATCGCGTCTATATCTCGGTATCTTATAAAATTTTTCCCCTCGCGAGAAATCATTCTCTCCCCTTAATTGTACGACTCACAATTATTTTTAACGAGGTCCTGACGTTTCCGATTTTTAATAACGCGGAACAAGTGCTAAAAAGAGACAAGAAAAATCAACTTTGAAATAACAAATTACGTATTTTCAATATTTCATAAAACAAAATGAAAAAATGACATATAAATAATGAAAAACGCAATAAATCCTGAGATCTTGATAGTAAATCTGTTTCCTCGGACGTTTCGTGCACGGGCACGATATACGCGGAGCATATACGTAACTTCTCACACGTGTTGTGCACCGAGCTCCATTACCAGACACGGTAATCGTCTAATAATCGAAGCGAGGGTAATTACAGCTCTAGCTCGCGAAAGAGAAGCGGAGATGGAGAGAAAGAGAGAGAAGGAGAGAGAGAGAGATGATACGGCCCACGTCCGGCGCGCCTCGATCATTAAATCGTCGTTTAATGATAATGACAATCGGTCGACGTGGCCCCGCTATATGGGCATCCTCTCTCTCTCCCTCTCTCTCTTTCTCTCTTTTAATCTTTCTCTCTCTTTCTCTTTACGAAGAGCGTTACATTATACTCTAATGTTGCTCACCGCGCGTATAACTATAAAATAGCTCTCGTATAGATATACCTAAGCTCGGTGTATTCTCGCTTCTATTAAATCCGTTTCTATCAGTATCATTTGTCCCGTTTGTTTAAGTATACCCGATGACACGTTTTATTCTGGCTCCGACCTCACTTCTCTATTCTTTGCATTACCAGTTACTGGTTGCCACTTAATTTTTTTGACACACAAAAAAGTCGATCTTGTTTATGTAGACGGTTGAAAAAAATATTTTTGAATCAGGAACTCATTAAAGCGCTGGGTATTTAAATAATTAGAGGCTGGAACGCAGCGAACCGCGACAGGTTGAAATAAGACGAAAAATAAATGTGACAAGTTCTACGGAATTTTTGTTAAGGAATTGGATATGAAAAAAAGGAAAATGAATTTAAAAAGAATAGTTGTCGTTAAAAGGGCGCATCCGAGTGCTCGTGGTTTGATTTTTCTTGTATATCGTGACTCTGGTCGAGTCCTTTCGTTCGTTAACGATCGATACGTGTGTAGATAACGAGAACGAAAGGAACGAGGGCTCTGGATAGTATTAATGGGATAATCGGTCCAGTCAAGGGAGATGAGAGTAATCAGAACGACTCTCGCTTTCTCTCTCTTTTTTCACTCTCTCTCTCTCTTCGTTTCTATCTCGCTCCCCGGAACGTCGCGATGTTAAAATCACTCCGAGACTGGGTGGGGTGTGCAGAAGCGAAGCATCATCGAGTCTGGTGGGTGATAATGATTTTATAGTTAGCGGTTGACCAACACTCGCGAGCAAATTCAGTCGCACACGAACGCACTTTCGAAGATTATACGACGCGAGTTCGTTTCGTCTCTTCATTCACGACGTTTTTTTTTATCGGCGTGTGTATATGGACGTGCGAAGTGTGCGTCGATGTTTATGTCGACTCGAATGTGTACAAGCCAAGGGGGCGGGGGTGAGACAATTGCTTCGATAATACGGGTCTTCCTGCCTGGCACTCGGTGATACCGACGGCGAATCAAGTGCTCCGGGTGTATTAACGAGTAAAGAGAACCAGTAAGAGAATACGCGGAGTGACGGAGAGAAAGAAACACATTTTACTCCTGCTCTCACTCGCCCTCCAGACTATGGGATTAATCTTCCGTCATGTTAATGACAATGACCCTAGACTGGTTACACATCAGCCGGAGGCCCATTTCATTTTATATCCAAAAATCAATTCTACTTTACAGCTTTCTTTATGTTTCAATCATTGACTTTGATTTTTTACATTTTGTTGAGTGTATATGTATGTGGAAGAGAGCGTGATCTTTAACAAGTTTAGACAATTAAAATTTTTCAGATCCTAAAATTTTGAAGTGTAAATTTTTAATGATCGGGAAATTTCGAAATTTTATGGAATATTTTATTTTCTTGGTCTGAATCAAATCACATGAATTTTGATTTGAGATACTATTTGGATTATATTTGAGGAATGACAGAGCGTGCTTTGAAACTCGATGAAAAAAAATCGTAGTGTGAATTTTTCGGTAATTTTTGGAAAACGTTGATCAGGGAATTTTGTTCACTATTTTTCCCATATTTTACGGACAATTTCCAGTGAGAATCCCATTTTTCTTCACCATCGTCGTCACAGTCGTGCAAGCAGTGCCAGGGAGTTTCTTTCCACCCGAGTTCCATATCTCACCGAGTGTGTCGTAAATAACTTGAGGGTAGATACACTCCACACAAACCTTCGCAATCCTTCGCCCTCTCGTTTTCCCTTTCCTATTTTTTTATATATTTTTTTCCTACATTTTGTTTCGATTTTTGCTATTTTTTTACCTAAACAGATTTCATTTTTTTAGAAAACGCTGCAATTAATCATTTCACTTCACTCTGGCAATATTTTTATCAATCCTATTCCTTTTATTACGTCTCTAACACGAAAAAAATAAAACAGGCACATAGCATGATTGAAAAGATAAAAATTACTCAGAATTTTTTTTCCATCCTCACTTTTGTAATTTAAAAAAAAAATAAACATTTTTTTCTTCGATTTAAAAAATGATGAATAATTGATTAATTTATTTTACCAGTTTTCTCTTTTTATTTTGACCATTTTTTTCAAATCTACTTCTCGGTTACTGCTCAATAAAATCAAAAATTTCGTGCAAAAGATAAAACTCGCCAGTTTTATGTTCTCATGTGTGCAGAGCATGCTTGCCCAGGTTCGAAAAATAAATGAAAAAATAAAAATTGTTCAGGAAGACGTCAATAATTAATTAGTACATTTTATATGTAGGTGTGTGTCGGGGAGTACACGAGTGTTTATCGAATTCCTTGAGGAAAGGGACGAAGGGTGTGATAGAGCCGGGTATGGAACTTTAGCATTATCCAGGTCTCGTCCGATAGGACCAAGAGTCTCGGAGATAAGGGAATACCTGACACAAACATATGGATATATTTATGTAATACACGCCTTCCTATCTTTTTTTCCGTTCTCTCACTTTTTTCTCGATTTTGTCAAAGATCCAAAGTTCCTGTCTCGGAATAATAAAAAAGGAATGCCCCGGGCGATAAGGCCACTCTATCAGCGTATTAGAAAAAAAGTTCGTCGCGTCTTCGATCCTCGAGTGTATAGAGAAAAGAAAAACAATTCGATACAAAAAATGAAGATGTTACGAAGATAAAAATCGAGAAGTGACGAGAAAATAATCAATTTTTCTGCACGATTCAAGTGCTCGGATAAAGTGTAATAAAAAAAAGGAGCCTGAGAGAGTAAACTCATCAGCGAACAGGTTTGCTCTAAGGTTTTCGAGTGTAAAAAAGAATAAAAATAGAGGAATAAGGAATCTGGGAAAAAGAGAGAAAGGTTTCACGGGGAACGGTATGAGAGCTCATTCGACCACCTCATCGGCATCGAGAGGAGATAACGAAATTAGTCCCACGGACTAATTTATTTCCTAATTCTCGCGGAGGTGTGAAACAGCCGTTCTCGAATCGTGGCGTCGACGATAACGCTCTGGACCGTATCTCTGACTCTTTTTCTCTCTCTTTCTCCTTCTCATGCACTTCGACGATGAGAAAACGAATAAATGAAGAAGAGGAAGGCAAGGGAATTAAAAAAACGAGAGGAAGAAGAAAAAAGAGCAGGGAGAGAAGAAAAAAGCGACGAAACAAGAAAATGGAAATAAGCATGGCGCGTATCTACGTATATACACGATTTGTATATACAAGAGAGAAAGGAGAGTCACGTTCGAATCGAAACTCGTGTACATAACTACAGACGTACAGGGGGTAGGGAGAGAAAGAGAGAGAGAGCAAAAAAAAAGATCGACGCTCGGAGTACGAGAAAGAGAATGAGAGAGCGAGAAAAAGATCGAAGGAGGAACAAGAAAGCGAAGAAAAGATAATGCGCGAAGCCGGAGAGAGGAATTCACACCCACGCTCTCAACACTACTTTTTTTACTTTCTACGTGCACACGAATACATTTCAACTAAAATTTGATACAAAGCGTATTATTATTAAAAAAAAGGTACACACGAATGTAGAAGAATTAAATAAAAATATCGAGTACAATTTCCTGGATGAATTTACAATAATTTTTTCTACAAAATGACTCCGAGATGCCTTCTTATTTTTATGATAATTTTAACGTATCGAGATTTGCTCGCTCTCGTGTAAAAAAAAATGAGAAAAAGTGCACGAGTGTGGAAATGTAAACTCGTGTGGATTTTTTATAGGTACTCCGAGGTAGTAATCTTCCTCAGCGTTCTCCTCCGCTTATCCTTTCGCCCTCTCTCTATATACCCGGCGGAGAATTCCCTCGTACTTTCGACGTATACGGGAGTAAAGGAGCACACGCGGGGTATATATCTGCATTTTCTATTCGAGCACAGTAAACGTCTCTATTCGAAGCGAGAACAATTTGATTTCCATTAATGCCCGATCTGCCTTCATCCTGGCACGAAAAAAGGGAAAACAATAATATTCGATTTCCCTCGCGTCCCGAGGAGTTATGATTATTATTATATCTTTTCTTTTTCAAGTGCAGATGAATTTTATGCCCTCGCAAAAATTTGTTCTCGAGAGGGGGAAGGATATTTAAATTCTTCAACGTGCGAATCGACGAGGCATTCGACACTTTTTTTACACCTCCGGTCGATTTGGATTTTTTTTCCTCGTTTCATTAATACTTTACGACGAAAAAAGTGGAGGAGAAAAAAGACGAGATTGAGAGAGAGAGAGAGATCAAGAATTCTCAATCAATCGAGAGTCCATTAAGATTCCGAGAATCGATAGGGGACATTGAGTCAGAAAAGAAACAAGCCCCGAACGCACACGCGCGCTCAACGTCGGACGAAAGGATTACGAATACACGGGGACCGCGTAATTATTTTCCTCTCGCTCCTCTCTCTCTCGCTAACAACTCTTTTATTTTTTCATCTCCTTCAAATCCGAAAACGTTACGACGATTCCGATTTTACGATCGTCCGGAATCGAGGAAAGCAGAGCCCGGGCCCGGTAATCCGGTAAAAAGAAGGAAGAATCGGGCTTTTCCATCTCTCTCCTCCACCATCCGGAGGATCCACCGAGTTAACGGAGAAAAGTACACGAAAACTCGCTCGTAAATAACGAAGGAACAAATTTCAAGCATGTCCGTTTCTCCGGCTTAATCTCAAAAAGTCAGAGGTGGTCAAGATACTTTTATTCTCCCGAAAGATCGAGGCTCATTTATCACGACCAATTAGTATACGAGAATTCGTATATACGAAGCTTTTTAGGAGTACTCGAAGGATTTCGAAGGCGCGTATATAAAAGAGAGGTGAAAATATTGTCCGCTCGGTGACTAATTACGAAAATTTGTAGGCGGAGGTGTTAACGAAGATCGTAAAAAAATGAGGAAAAAGATTCTTTGGTTTTTAGTGCCTGAGAGCCACTGCGAAGCTGTGAGAACGACAATCAGGATCTCTCGTGGACATTAAGACAAAAAGAGCGAGACAAGGGGATGGGAGCGAGAGAAAGAGAGTGAGAGGGAAAAGGAAAGGCGCACACTGGGCATAGCACTACTATCTCAATCCATACGCAAATGAGATGTCCTCTCAGCCTATCTCTCCTCTTTCTCCTTACAAGTATATCCCCCCGTGGCCCGTTCGCCCCTCCGGAGAGAGCGAGCTCGACACGAGATAGGCGTCGATGAGCTCTCTGGTAAATGCTCGCATTTGCACACTTCCTTACCATCAACTCTTTACTTTATATTTATTACGTTTCCATTATGCACCGATCCATAAAATCCGAAGATGATTTCATAAAAGGTTTCAAAGAATTTACTCTTTTTTTAGATATACTCAAAAAATACGGATAATTCCTCGGAATTTTAAGTACTGCGTTTTAATAATGCTGTTAAATTCTTTGACAAAAAACGAATAAATTAGTTGATAAGGAATTAATGTTTTGACTAAACAGTGTTGAGTTTGAGACATTGATACTTTGGTCTGTAAAAAAATCCTTGATAACAGTTATTTAATTTTTCAAATATTTTTCAATCATACAATTTTAAAATTTTTTTAAAAAAAGGTTAATTATTTATAAAGTGTTTATTACAATTATAAAATTTAAAAAAGGAGAGTTTATTAAATATTTTTTTCGATATTTTTTCATTTTTGATTTTCTTTTTATTTATTTTTTTCGATATTTTTTCATTTTTGATTTTCTTTTTATTTATTTTTTTCGATAAACTTTTATTCGATAAAAAATTTAATTTTTAATGCAAATTTTAAAATAAATGTAGATTCGGTTCCGCCGGGTATTATTATGGTATAGGGTGACGCGCGGTGATAGGCAAGCAAATCAAAGCCACTCAAAGAAATAACCAGTGCTCATTAAGAGTAATAACCTCCCCGTTTTTCCCTCATCCCACAGCTCGACAAAGACATGTAGACACACGGCGAGAGAGTGACGAGATTGTTTCAAGGGTGTCGGGCGATTTGTCATCATCATCGCAGACGCGCTCGTTGACGCTCGCATCGAGTTTACTAAATTTATTTAGCGTATATTCAATTTTCGAGAATTTCTTTCTCCCCGTTGTTCCTCTCTCTCTCGAAAAAAATTCTTTATCGCTCCTCCACCGACGTTTTTTTAAATAATCAAAAAAGCGTGTTTTCGAATTTAAAATATTCTGGGAAAGAGACGACGATTTATAAAGGTTATCGAGTATCGATAATTTTCTCATTCTCAAATAATAAACTGATAATTTTTGGGTCGTTTATCGCAAGTTGCCGTGGACACTATCGTGTTCGTTTCTCAAACATACGAGGACTCTCTGTTAGATTGCTACGAAGGTGCGTGACGTAAAAAGAGGGAAAAATAAAATAAAGAAAGGTGAAGGCAGGATTGTTTGCACGGGCGAGACGCCGACGACGACGACGACGACGACGAAGAATCAGGGAGAGAGAGACGAGCGGATAAAAAGTTCGTGGGAAGAGTGTTGGTCAAACAGTAGATTGCGTTCAAGGGATTTCATTTTCTTTCCTCTCCTAATATTACTATAATATCGTTCAATACGATTTTTTCGACCAAAAAATATTGCGAATAAATCCACATCATTTATAAAATAAAAAAAAAATTAAGATATTTGATTTGACTTTATAAATATTCAGAGTAATTTAATTTAATGATGATTTAATGCGAGGAATAGCGAAATGATTTTTCATTATCAAATAGACATTACCCTGAATTTTCGTTAACACTTCCGTCGATTATACCCAGCGTTTAGACAGTTAAAATTCCGGTATAAGTTGCTGTCGTTAAATTGATAAATTTATTAATGTAACGCGTATATATCGTATGAATTAGTAACACGATGTTTTCTCATGGCTCCAACATCCTCTTCGTTTCCTCTCTTTCTATCAGCCAGTTCTATCTCGTTCTCTCTCTCACGCCATCACTATGTACAATCCGTCCTAGAAGGATCGTCGAATATTTAGCAACAAAAATACTCAATCAGCTAAATGTTCCATACTAAAAAAATATCCCATAAAAAATAATTTTCTCCATAAATAATTAGCAAAGTAATATTTTTTGTTTTTGTAAAAAATTTTGTTTTCATTATAAATTTTAACTCATGGATCACTAAAAATAACGCATCCAATTAATTTCAAGAAAAAAAATTATTTCATCGTTTAACAGGGAATTTTAATTTTTATGGTAATTTTTTTATGACGGCAAGAATTCATGGCGATGCTTCCGGGACACCCTGTAGATATAATTTAACAGGGAGGTATATACGTATACGAAGCGATGTAGAGAACGACTGACATCGTACGATAATTACAGGAGAGCTCACGCGCCCGTCCAGTGAATGAGCAGGGGTATCATTAACACTTCCTGCTTCGTAACGACTCTCATCTGCGCTATCACGAAGACGACGACGACGACGACGACGAGGATGACCAAGACTCTCTTACGAATCAGAGATTGCTAGGATACCCACGCGAGTTACTAAATAAATCTGTCATCCGAGCTAATCGAGCTCGAACCGAATTTTCTTACGAAAAGCGCGATCGGATGAGGCGAGGGACGAACGAATAAAAGAGAAAGAGAGAGAGAAATAAATTCGTTCATAGCTTAAAAAAATGGAGAAAGAGAAATCAAGGAATTTATTCTGAAGGAAATTATTCGAATGAGTTCATCGTTATTCAAATTCGAAAATTTGAAATTGTAAAAAAAGGAGAAAAGAGAACGTGACATTTCGACTTCGAGAGAAAAAAAAGAAGAATTAATTCCAATTTTTTTTCGTCATTGATGCCATCACCGGACGCGCGAATATCTTGAATAAATTTAACCATGATTCGATCGTTATTTGAATAATAGCTCCTCCAGCTATGTTTTTTTTTAATACAAGAGAGTAATCGCGAGTAAATTAATAAATTGAATTTTTCTCGATTAATTCAGGAGTAAAATGAGAATAAAATTGTTTACTGCGTTGGACGAGTGAATCGCGCATTTGTCACGTTCAATTAACCGACACAGAGACACGTATGCACGAATAAGACGAGACGAAATTACCGATAAAATGGCAATCACCGAGGGACTCTCTGTTTTGCGAGAATATACGCGCCCGAGAAATTATACGGAATGATCGACGATTTTTCTAATCCCATAATCTGTATTTCCGGCAATATGGCGTAAATAGGAAGGAGAGAGAGCGAAAGAGTCCGCGTGTGTTCATGGGCTCAATTAGACAGAGGAGCTTCTTTCGAGATTGGCAAGAGGCATTTGTGCGCGCTCGCGTCCGAGCACTGCTAATAACTACCAATTTACCTCTGCTATCTCTCACTCGTTTCTCCCGGGCGCACGCAGACACCCGCGAGAGATACGAGAGTATGCGCACATAACCCGGTCTGACTGGTTTCTCATAAATTTACTCCCGATACTCCGAGGTGTGTCTATTGGAAATATTATGACAACTGAGCATCGGTAACAAATCAATTATAATCGATCGGTCATCCATCGAAAGCGATCGAATGAAAAATCTTGAAGCCTTTTTCAGATTCGATGACGAGATGATGAGTTTCCAAAGTATTTTTGAATATTTAATTCAGTGTCTATAAAAATGAATGAATTTTTTATTAGAATAAGTTTACGAGTCGTTGGAATCGAGAATAAACGAAGAAATGTTGTTTTTGAATTTGATTTCAGTAGCGGCTGCGAGCTTGATGGGGAACGCGAGCGGGAATGGTAACTCGGGTCTGATGTCGCTGCAGCTGGAGAACAACGGCGGCTACGTGCAAGTACCGCGAGCTCTGATGCAGGCGTTCTTACGGCAGGATCCGAACCACCCGGGGGTGGAGACGGTAAGGTTACCGAGCGCGCAGGAGGAACCGGTCGCGACGCCGACGTTCTGCCGCGAGGTCGAGGCGGAGGTATGCCTCGTCTGTCGACGTTGCGGACGGGCCTATCCCCAGGAGTCGATGCTCCTGGCGCACCAGCGTTCGTGCTACCTTGGAAATCAGCAGAGTCGCGGCTCGCTGCGTCTCGTTCAGATACGATACAGCTGCAGCCTCTGCGACACGAGCACGTCGACGAGGAGCTACGGGACGATCGCGGAGTGGCGACGGCACTCGGAGACGCCGCAGCACCGGAGCCGCCTCGAGGCGAGCCAGCAGCAGAAATCGGCGAGCTCGATCGTCGTCACGAAGGTCACATCGGAGCGGGAGAGCTCGCCGAGCGAGGAGGGCCAGGAGCAGGCGAATCCTCTCGTCGACGAGATGGAGGACGTTGTCAATCAGATAACGCTCCTCGCGGCCCGGGCGGCGGCCGAATCGACCAAAATCGTCAACAATAATCCGTTGTCCCAGCAACCTGGACTCCAGCAGGGCAACAACCAGGACAACAACAACGGACCCGAAGCTAAGAGACAGAAGCACGTGCCGGAGATCGCCGCGATCGCGCGCTAAAGAGACTCTTCTCACCCGACTTTCGACGACGATCGCGAGAAATCGGTTAGAGTCAGCGTCGAATTTATGCACTTATGTTCCTCCTTGAAAGCGACCGGACACCTGCCTTTCGTTTTCCCGAATCGATATGACTCGGAACCGAAGATACGTGACGCATGACTCACGGTGAGAACAAATTCCACAGATCCCCGGGAATTCGGATAAATTCATTCACGAATTTGCCGATTCGTCCTCGGCAATCGCGCTGTACATTTTATCGACTTGGTAAGGTGATAACGAGATACATATTGTAATATCTTGTTCCTCTTTACATTGAGAGAAAATGAAGAGACGAGAAGAAAACAAAAGTGAGACGATAAAAATACGATGACGAATATAAGATGAAATCAAGACGCGTCGACAAGACGCGCACTCAACGAAGTTCCTCTATTAAATTAAAGAGAAAAAAAAAGATACGGAAGTGTGAAAGCGAATAAGAAGTAAAAGGGTGATAATAAACGAATTGGAATAATGGTTAATCGAAAAAGAATGGGAGGATCGATATACGAGAAATCGAAACGAAAATTCTCGTGACTGATTATAATCGCGTACTCGGGATGTGAGAAAAATTGTTCTTCTACGCCTTTCGTTTCTTTTTTTACGAAATTCAGTGATTTCTATATGATTATTATTATTGATAATTATTTTTGAAAGAAATGGACGATTCGGCGAGACTTCCGGCCGGATCGGACGGACCGAACCGAGTGATTGGAATAATAATTCGAGATGGATCGAGTGTTCGGAGGTACTTTTGAGAAACGATAGTGGAAGTAATATGAAGGAGATTGAGACGAAAACCGTAATCGACGATTGATCGACGACGAGACCGAAACGGATGAAGCGAATAAAATGAATTTTTAAAATCCGCGAAAAATACTAAAAGTACGACGATGCTTCGCGAGAGATAAAATAAAGTCGTCGTCGACTTCGTCGTGGTCTGACAAAACGTTCCTATGTAAAGTAATAATAAATGAAAAAAAAGTTACTAAAAAAAAGAAAAAATTTTTTTTTGCAAGCCATTCGATGGCGCGCGACACACACGCTGGGCCGAGAGAGTCAAAGAGAGAGAAGAGAGAAAAAGTAAAAAAGGAGAAAAAAAAGTGTTTCAATAACGACAACGCGATACGTATCAAATTTAATACAAATTACTACGACAAAACATTTTTCTCGAGGATGAATTTTTTCCTGTCGCTCTCTTTTTGCATCGAGAAGAAGAATCGCTGACCGATCAATTTTTTTCGAGGATGATTTTGCCGAGACGAGGGTCGAGAACGGGGGAGGGGATGAAAGGGTGAGGGCACGGTACACCCTTGGCAGGAGAGGGAACGACAATTCGCGAAGATCCGAAATCATCCCTCGAAAACGAGAAAAAAATCAGAGAGCGAAAAAGGAGAGAAACAAAAACGCGAGTACGAGCGCGGTTATTTTTTCCATTTACGAGCGAGCGACGAAAAACGCGATTCCAAGGCACGAGGAAACGGGCGCGGCTGACAATTTCAAGATCGAATGAGAAAAAAAGAAACAACCCAGTAACAGGTTCCTATATTTAATAAAATTATATTTAATAACGCCTAAATAATAATAATAAAACGAGAAGAAAAAAAAATTCAAGAGAGGGTTAATCGAATGAATAATTATAAATTAACGATATTAACGATCGATTGATATAAACTTTAAGGAATTATATTAACGATTACGATAATAACGATCATTTATATTAGCTGTTAATAGAAGTAACGTGGGACGAAAAGGGGAAATTCCAATCGGGAAAAAATAGAAATTTTCCGTCGATAAAAAATGAGAGAATTCGAAAGGGGGAAAAAAATCGAGTGAAATCCGAGCATCAAATTAGCGTCGAAAAAGTGAGCGAGGAAGAAAAATAATAACGCAGCGTTATCGGGCTGTCGGGCGCTAATCTCCGCGACTAATGGAGTCGGAAAAAAAAACGGTGAAAGAGACTTAGAGATTCGAGGTTAAAAAAAATCGGAGAGCTGCATTTTCGCAGAATCGCGAGCGGAGTAAAAAAAAAGATCGGGTGAGGGGGAGACGACAAATTCACTATTAGCGAAGTAAGTTATTATAAAATTGTGTTTTAAATTTGTAGAAAATTCGTGAATAACTTACGGGGATAAATGAAGATGAAAATTATATATATTTAAGTAGATAAAAAATCTATATATACAAATCTATATAAACGCGTATATAAGATGTTGTAACGTGAATAGAAAATCCTTGCGTTTAACGATATTGTGCTGTAAATTCTTGTGTGTAAAGGAGAACGCGATAGATGAAGATCGAGGAAGAAAATTCGGTAGAAACGAATCCTACGCGATCGTCGATGAGACTGGTGACGTTTTTTTCGTTTCCTGACGTGTCCTAATTTTTTAAAATAAATCGAAAACATTTTTTTATTGTCGATAAAAAAGAGCACGAATTTCGTAGAGGCGAGAAGAAAAGTCGCGGAGTAGTAATATATTTCTAAGTTATAAGGCAACTCGAGGTTCCTGTCGGATTAGAAAGAGAGGGAGAGGGGAGAACGAGAGAGGTGAGATAAAAAAAAACAGAATCGATAAAAACGAAAAAAAAGGGAAATGCTTTTCTGTGTAAACGTTGTCGGTTGTGGGCGGAATGACTAATATTCATTATTAACGATTACATTTGAATTGAATAATTGATTACGATTATCTATTGAGTGATTGGGGAAAGGAGAAAATATCGCTGTGGATTGACGAGAGAAATAAAACGGGCGTAGGAAAAAGGCGGAGATAAAATTTAAGAGAGCGATAAAATATTCGACGGTCATTGAAATTCCTAAACGAGCATGCGTGTTATAATTTTTGCAACAAAATAAAGCGGTAATTATATAAATAAATAATGATTAGTGAAACGAAACTCGTACCTCGCGATAACGAAGATGAGAGAAGAAAAAAAAATGAATTTGTGACGAAAAAAAAGAACTTTACGAAACAACGGAATATTGTAATTAAACGTAAAAAAAAATTAAAGACTCGATTGCATGTGTCTCGATAGGTAAAGAGTGAATTGAAAAAAAACGATCGGGGATTTATATTTTTTCGTCGCTCGTCGCGAATCCGGGAGTATGGAGAGAATTTTTATTCTTTAAATTCGATTAATTCGGGTCTTTATTATTTTTCATCGCACGCTCGAGGACGTTGAGAAAAATAAAAGAGAACCGTATAAATGTAAATATATGTATGAAAAACACAATGCGTGCATGCATATTGAAACGAAATCTCATTGGCCGCGCCTTTCGCCACTTATGAATCCCATTTTTTCGCAATTTTCATTCTCCCTTGTTTCCCCTCTCGCTCCTCAGAACCCAAAAATCCGCGCGTGAATAAATAATAACGGCAATAATCATCATTATTATCGTTATTACGAAAAAAAACGAGAATTCACGTGTGCCGGATGAAGAAAAAAAAAGGAATTGGGAGCTGGAAGCGAATCAATGGTTTCTCCTCTTTCGTTGATCACCGACGAAAAAAATCCTCCCGCGGACGGCCGTGGCGAATAAGAAATTGAAAACGGCGAATCTCCCATTCGGAGAGGAGACACGAAAATTTCTCGTTCGTCAACGCTCTCTCCCTCGACCGCGTCGCCTCGTCTCTCATTGTTATTATTGCCATCATTATTATTAATTTTTTTTTGTTTCTCGTTCCTCGTCTCTCCCCTCCTTCCATCGTCAAGTTCCTAATACGTAAGGCATACGTCGTGTATTTTTATTACTCGCGAGACTCTCCTCGGTGTATTTCTCATTTCGTCGCGTGTCTTTTTCTTGTTTCTCGCTCGGGGGTCGAAACGAGCGAGTGTTGCCGGACAATTCGTACACACACAGGAGGGAGCAAAAAAGAAGATGAAAAAATTCGGAATCGTCGGCGATTGAAACTTTTCGTAAAACGAAGAATGACAAAAATTACGCCGGTTCGCACCTGTTTGCAAAAAGAGAGCCGAGAGAGGAAAAAAATGATGGGCGAGGACGAGAGAGAGGAGAATCGACGAGATCGTGTGTGTCGGCGCATCGTTAGCGCGGTTGCAAAGAGAAAAAAAGAGAGAGAGTGGGAGAGACGGGCGAAGAAAAATGAGAAAAAAAATGAAAAAAAAGAGAAAAAAAAAGAGGACCGGGACGGAAGTCTATACATATTGTATTATGTCACTTTAGACACTAAATTATGGAATTATGGAATTATTATTATATATAAATAATATATACGTACGTACGCGTGTGTGCGCGATGAGGAAACGAGGGTTTTATTGCGTTCCCGAGTTCGTGAGAGAGTGAACGTGTGAGAGAGCGCGCGAGAAAGAGAGAGAGAGAGTGAGAGATAGCGCGCGTGTGGAGAAAAATTTAAAACGAAGGAAGAAAAGCCACAGGGCGAATGAGAGAGAGAGAGAAACGGAGAGAAAGAAAGGATTGCGTGATAGAGTAACCGAACCTCGCTACTAGCTGTTCCTAATAATTAAAAACATTGAAAAAAAATGATTAACATGAGAGAGAGAGAGAGAGAAACGAAGAATCAACTTTTGAATGAGTGATAAGAATCCTGAGTAAAGAGGATTCAGAAGCGAAAGATAAGAGAAAGAAAATGCGGCGAAATCTTTTGACGGGAGAAGAGAAAAATTAAAAACACGTGTGCAGTTTTAAGGGATGTGAATTAAGACGCTATAATTATTAAAAATGAGATGCAAACGAAGAAAATCGAATACGAATATTGTGTTTTAAAAAGTAGGCACCGCGCGCTGCCACTCCGTTTCCACTATTTTTTAAATTTTATTTTATTTTTTTATTTTTCCTGTTTCGCATATTTGGACTTTTATTTAATTTTAAAATCTCGCGTCGCTCTCGCTTCACCCCAATTTCAAATCGAGCTTCTTTTATTTATTAAAAAAAATGATAAAAATTAACCAAAATGTTTTCAATACTTTAAATGTCGCGGAGAAAAATTTTAATGTGATCAAAAAATTATGATGATAAAAATTCAATGAATAATAAGAAAAAATCATAAATTTGTGAAAAAATGAAACGCGTGAGGAAAGGAGTGGCACGGGTGAGTGCACTCGTAGTAAGAAAGAAATCGAGAGAAGAAAAATGTGCGCGTACGAATAATTAAAAAAACAGAGAATATCAAAGAGAATCGAAGGTGAAGCCGGGGAACAACGAAAGAGCGAAGAAAACAAAAGAGCGCGAGAATTCGAGCAAAACGTGTCGCGCCCTGAAATTCGGGTTGTGCGAAATTTTTAATTTTCAATTCCTCCCTTTTTTTTCTTTTCTCCTTCACTTGTTTTCCCCCATTTTCTTGCAACTCGTCTCTCGTTAATTTTTTTATTGACAAAAATGTGTTAATCGTGAAATAAAATAAACGACGAATATATTTATTGATTGATTGAAAACATGAACACACAAGACACGCGCTGCAATCACTCCCGACAAAGAAAGCGATTTGCGGGATTTAACACGAATTGAACATTGATATATTATATTTAATTGAACGCGACTCGATCGTGTGATCGATCGATTGATTATTGCGTTATCATTATTATTATTATTATGTGATTATTATTATTATTGATATTTATTATTGATCAATTTATTATCTATTGATTATTGTCATTATTATTATTATTAATACGATTATTGAATTATTATTATTCTTATTGAATTATTATATATTGTCATTTTTGCTATACATTGCCATTATCACGAGATGAAAAAAAAGAAGAAAGAAAGGAAAAGAGATAGCGAATTTCGCCAAGCAATCGTTTTTATTTTCACGTTCGTCGCTAATTATTTAATTTTCTTCTCTTTTTCTTCTTCTTCTTCTTTTTAATTGGGCCTTGATTTTTATTTCTCTCTCTTCGGTTGATTTTCCATTGCAATTCGAAAGCAATTAAATTGACTATTATTAATTAAAGTGAATACTAATTGATAACGAGTAGCGATTAATTCTTGTGAGAGATTGCCATGTGTATATCTATATGTACTCGCTATGGGGCCCCGGTGGGCCCCGATCGTGGGCCTGCGTGTGTTGAGAATAATTTTTTTGTCGACGAAAAGAAGAAAAAAAAATGATGAAAAAAAAATAAATAAAACATTTGCGGGGCATCAACGGGGCGCCCGAAACGCCGGCTCCGAGGCTCGTCTTTTACTGCGAATCGAATGACAAGCGAGAGAGAGAGAGCGGGAGGAGAGTGTGTGTGAGACACGCGGAAAAGCGCTGATGGGAAATGGAAATGGATATCCGTCGCTCTCGGTTTGCCGAGAGAGACGCGCGTGAAATATCAAGAAAAATCTCGTCGCGGCTCCGTTTTGCGATGAAAATTGAAAATCATTGTTTATTTTTCGGTACGAAATGATTTTTCGGGGACAAAAAAAAAGAAAAAAAATTGTTCGCCCTTTTTTCCGTTCATTCCTTTCTCCTCTTCATTTTCGATAGAAATATCATAATTTTATATATAAAAAAGGTATATGATAAAATATATATATAAATGATATATACATATAAATATTTAAAAAAAAGGTCTCCGGGCGCCTCGCGTCGTCGTTCCTCGTCTTTTGTAAAACTCACTTGCGCAGGTGCCCGGAGAGGGGAGAGAAATTTTTCGAGAAGAAAAAGAGTGAAGAAGGAAATACCGACAGATGAAGATTAAAAAAACGCGAAAAAAAAATCATTTCTTATAGGCTGAGAAGACGAAGAGATTTCGAGAGGGAAAAACGAGCGATATTTGAATGGCAAAACGGAGTCGTCGAGAGATGAGCGAAGTATGAGAGCGACGAGAGAACATAAAAAAAAGAAATTCAAAAAATCAAATCGAAAGAAAATTGTGAAAAAGAATGTCAAGAGCGAAAAGTGAGAACGAAAGAACTGAAAAATCGAAAAATCGGTATTATCGGGTCGACGAGCCGGTGCAATCATGTTCCTATTAGGTTTCATATCTAAGCAAGTAATTAATTATACCACTAAAATAATAAATGATAATGATGGATGATACGACGATATTATATATTATTGGATATATATTATATAAATATATATCTCTAACAAGGAAAAGGGCAAAAAAGCGTATATATATACATATACATATATATAAAAAAAATGAGAGACAGAAATGAAAAACGAGAGAAGAGGAGATATATATATATCTATATCTATATATATACACCGATTATACATAACGATTGACTAGGCTGTAGTCTGTAACACTGCAAACGTACTGTTTTTCCCCCTTTATACACACAAGAGAGAGAGAGAGAGAGAAAGAAAGAAAGAACGAGAGAGAGAGAAAATGAGAGAACGAGCGAAAGAGATCGAGAGAAAGGAAAAATATGAGAGAGTGAAATTTTGAAAACAAAACCGTAAACACGCGAGTCGAGGGAACGGGACTCACGAGAACGAAAGACGGGAAAATTCACGATATCGCGAATAAGAAAAATGATTCAAAGAGTTCGTAGTACACGCAAAACACGAGAGAAATGGGAAGGAGAAAAAAAAGAAACATGTATACGCACTCATCGAAACAGCTTTCTCGAGTCTCGTGCTGGAAAAATTTTCGGTTTTCTTGGGTTTTTTTTAGTGAGAAAGATGAAGAGAGCGCGAATTTTTTCACGTAAATTTGTTTGCGATGTTTCGAGGGGAAAGAAGAAGACGGAGACATTTTTTAAAACGTGGGAATAATAAATTAAATTCGATTGAGCTCGATTATCCGATGTGAGATGCGGGCGAATGAATTTTGGCACTGACTCTCCGCAGGACACAGTAAAATTATAATGAGACGTACACACGCAATATGTATATCGAACAGTCGAGAAATCCGCCCCAAAACCCCCTGGACCCTTCTTCTCGCCCCCGAAAAGTCCTCGATATAAAAAAAAAGTTCCTCATCGTCGTTCGACGAAAAGTGACACCAAAAAAAAGCACGAAGAGTGAAAGAGAAGCGTGTGAAGAAATAAAGATTTGAAGAAAATTGGTTCCTAAGAATAGTCGCGTCGTCAAAGAGAATAAAACATTTTTGAAAATTCCAAAACTTTCCGAAAAATCCTAGTTTTATCCTCGTCCCGAATTTTGGCATCCGAAAACGCTGTATCTGAAAAGAAGAAAAAAATTAAATACCGCACAAATTTTTTAATGAATAAAAAAAAAGTTAAATTTTTTGAAGCACATATCAATGATAAATAATTTAAATAAAATTCAGATGCCGCGTTTTAGGAACGTAAAAGGAGAAAAATTTTGAAAGCGAATTCGTCATTTTTATTTTGAGCTGACTTTAATCGAAAATCAAAGTTTTTTTTTTATTCGCGCGCCGTCACATTCGATTACGTCGAGCTGCGTTTTATTTCCGGTATCAAAGGGTATGGAACAAGATCTCATTTCCGGTTTCGGAATACGTTAGTTTCCTCGTCAGGATTTTATTTGGCCAGATCGTGACGATGAGAGCGAAACGCGCGGTCCAGGATTTTCGGCGTTGATAGCACGAAAATTCGTTGCCTGAAAATAACGAGCCTCGGGATGATAAAAAAAATGATCACGAGATATTGAAAATTCCTCACGAATAAAATTTCACGAGCCGGAAAAAGCTGCGTCGATGTGAAAATTTAGACAATTTTTCGGCATCGAAGTGCACGAGGTCCAAAAAAAGAATGAAAAAAAACACGACAGAAAAGCCCGTCCCTCCGTCCCCATTTTTTTATCCTCATCCCAATCCTGTACACATCTTATTTGCATAAAGAAAGCTCGTTAACTGAAATTCGAAGGTGAAAGGGAAGAAAAGTAACTGAACTGTACTAAACCTCGACGTATTCTATTAAACGCTAGTTTATCAGAAAATTGAATCATCGTCTTATCTTTTATTCGGCGTCATTCCACAAAGCTCTTCTCGGCCCGGCTCGCAGGTAAGTGAAGAATTTTTTTCCAAAATAAATCTACAAACATTTTGGCTCGGAATTAGTTTGTTCCATCTGATGATAAGCAATTAAATATTCAAAGACTCGTTGGTTATAAATTGACATCAGAGAGAACGGAAGAAAATTGTAGAAAATAGTCGTTTTGGAAGCCGAAGGAAAATTTCAACGAGAATGCTCTGCGAAATTCAATTTCCTGAAAAATGAGCGAGAGAAGCCGCACCTGCGTCACCGAAAGCTCGCGAGTATAAAACGTCACAGACACATGAGAAAGAGGAGGAATGAAAAGTGGCCTGTTTCTCGGAGATCAAAAAAAGAAGGTGGAAAGAGAGAAAATGTCGTCTGTAAGACTCAAGGCTTCGCCGGTGAAAAACGAAAATATACACAGTGAGAGGCTCCATCTCGTCGCAGAGAGCGAGTGTGTTTGCTCGCGAGATGGAAGGCAAATTAGGTTTGTATCAAGGGGATCGAAACTTTTGCCGTATCGAAATAAAAGCTGCTTTCTCCTCATATACCCGCCCTCGAATATTTCACATGCGGTTATTCACGTAAAAATTCTCAACCTCCGAGGAGAACTCTCGTGAATTTTTTATAAAATAAAACATTTTTTAAGTCAAATGTCTTTACCGTCGTGATGAAATGTGTGTAGGATGCTTCGAGCGGACTGTTATCTCGAAAAGTCATTCAGGGAGATAGGAGAGAGGCGAAATTTTTTCTTCTGATGAAAAATAGATGTTCACCGTTCGCTGGGAATTGTTAGATGATAGAATAATAAGAAAAAAGTTAAAGAATGCCTGAAGGATAATTTTGAAAATATTTTCAGAGCTTGCGTTCTTCGCGCTTTTAGTCAAAATTCAATTTGTTGGAATTATGAAAATAATTGACGTAACAGCTAGATAAATTTCTACCATTCGTTTAATTTAAATACATTTAAAAATAATATATAATAATGATAATATAATCGAAGAAAAATGACATAGAACAGCTCTTTTTTTTCATTATCAGACCAGTCCAAATTAAATTCTAGGACTCTTTTTCTTTCTCTGGTCTGCAATACTACTCATTGGCAGCTAATTGTTTAACTATTATTTTGTTATTTATAAAAAAGTTCAATTTAAAGCCCTATGATAAAAAAATTGTCAATTTCGCATTTAGACCCTTGCAGTCTTTTCTGATACGAAATTTTTCTCATTTGAGCTCAAATGTACGCTTTTTTTTCTCAAGACGAAAAAGTTCGTAATACGAAGGACACGAAATATTATTGTAAGAGCTATCTGGTCTGGTTTTCTGGTGTTATATCTTTTTATTTATATTTTGTATGTTTTTTTGTTGGTGAGGTCGTATCTTCTCGTTAGCCCTTTTGCCCCGAGAGTCACTGCGACCGGAAGGTTTGCACGTGTGCAAGAGCAAGAGAGGCGATGTTCGAAAATACAAGCTTTTGCGAACGTGTGCGTACGAGAGACAAAAATATATATATAAATTTGGTATGGAGTCACGTTTTTAATTTCTTCAGCGATCTCGCTCGGTTCCCCTTGGCCCGACCACCGGAGCCTTCGTCCTCGCTTCTTTGCTTCATTTTCGCGCCTCCCCCTCCTAAAGAAACTCACGGATGCGTCTAATAAGTAAATAATAACTCATTCCGGGGAGAGAACGAGCCTGCAACTGGCCAGAGCGAGAGAGAATTATTACCGTTTCGGTAATCCGAAGCTATGTTCACCTCGGGACGATCCGTGCCGGAGCTTTGCCGGCTTTTATTAATCCTCCATGTTCCGGTGCCTCAACGTTTATAAATCCTACTTGAAATCTTCTCGAAATACAAATAAAAAAAAATTGCCGAGGATTTTTCGAAAATATTTCCTTTCTTTTGAACACCTCGGATTTTTAATTTTCGATCTTTTTACCATTTTTGTTCAACATTTCGAGCTTCAATTCATCCTGGTTTTTAATATTTTCGTCTCGAATCATTTTTAATGGAAAATCTCAATTTAAATTACGAAATTTAATGTAAAATGTCTCACAGCTGAATACAAAAAAACCAAAAATTTAAAATAAACTTTTATACATTTATATTACAAGATTTCGAACTTTCATATTAAAAATTTTTTTTCGTTATATTTCTCATTGAAAACCTCAACATGATTGGAAAGTCTAAAATATGAAAAGACCGAGAACTATGCGAGAGCTTTTTTTCTGATGTGGCTTCGAGATCAGTTTGACTTCGTTCTAGAGTTTCCGGTTAGGAAAAGTAATACACGGGATATTTCGTAACGTTGTACGAGAAGGAAGCGTACCCGCCCTCGGCGGTGTGCCACGTTATTCGGAATTTACTCAAATTCCGAAGAATAATCGCGATATGAAATTGCCCCGCGTTCGCGCCGAGGCAGGAGAGAGAGCCGAGCCCCAAGAGTTTACAAGAATTTGGAAAACTTGCGAGTTACCGAAAACGCCTCTGGCGATTGCAAATATTCTGGGCTTTCTTTCCTTCCCGAGCTATCACATTACGTTTCAATATTATTAAAAAGAGTTCCAACAATTTTTTAATATTACATTTTAAATTCAGTATGTGCGATTTAACGCACATTGTGCAAAGTTAAAGTTATTTTGCAATTTTTATTGCAGAAGGAATACAAAAAGTCAGATTCACTTCTTTTATTTTATACGATGAATTCTCTAAGTTCTTTTTTAATGCACCGAAAATCACCAAAGAAAATATTTGTATTTTATTTTGGCAAAATCTTATTATATTAAAATATCAAAATATGTATAAAAAAATGATCGAAAATTCAATTTACTGGTGTACTAAAAATTGTACCAATAACAAATTGCATTCTTAAACACATAATTATAAAAATCTACCAAAAATTAGAAATTGAAAATGTTCCAATAAAATATAAAACAGCTCAAAGAACTCATTAATCTATGTAAATACGTGAATAAACAAAATATTTAAGAATAAAATGAGAATGGATCGTCAAAGTAAAATATCAAGGAGGAGAAGAAGAAACTGAAGAAGGGAGGTAGAAAAAGTTCACGATATGACTCACTCTATCTCGAATATTATTCCGAGTATATTGAAAAATGAAAGAGGCAAACCAAGAATCGTGTGTTCGGAGGGAAATGTTTTTGAGGCGCTCTGATATTTCTCAATGCAGGATGAGAAGCAAAAAAACCCGATATACCAAATGAACAAAACGAAGAGCGATGATGGAAATATGAGAAACTATAAAAACAAAACCAAACAAAATTCCAAAAAATTAACCCCCACATAAAAATTCTGAAAAAAGAAATATGAAAAATGTCCAAAGTTAAAATGCAAATTTGAAAAACGACGTGTCCTTTTGTTTGTCGAAGATCGAGGCAGAGCAGAAGGAAGATCGATGCCTGGACCGGGAGAAAAATAAGGGACGAGTAGAAAAAAAGGTAGAGGGTGGGAGAAAGTCCTCTTAGCGCATTTCAATATATCGCGAAGCTCCGTTGAGGTTGGTGCAGGGCGAAGAGAGAGAGCGAGGAAGGGTCGAAGATGTAAGAGGCGAGGGGAATGGTTAGAAGATGGCAAGAATTCGCGCAAAGGGGTAGTTATTTTCGTCTCTCTCGCTCCTACATCCCTCTCATACCGTCTTCGGCAAAACCCCCGTTGGAAAAAAGGGGCCGAGGGGGTCGTCCCGGAGTGAGGAAACGCCGGGAGGGGGGCGTTATTGATTCTTCTTTTAATCTCGTCGCGACCCACCCCACGTCGCAAAATGACGAGGGGTTGCTTCAGAGACGGAAGCAGAAGGAGAGGAGGGAGGAAAGAAAAAGAAGGATGAGAGGAAGAAAAATAAAAAGTATTAGAAGAAGGGAAGGAGAGAGAAGAGAAGAAGAAGAAGAGGAACGTGCGCTTCGGAGGAACGTGGCGTCGATCCTTCTACGAGAAAAAGGATACAACCGAAAAATGGTAGGAGAATTCTTGGAGGAGAATAAGGGTGGTTTCTACCTTCCCCTTTTTCTCTCGGTCCCTGGCTCCTCTCCTTCGTTTCGTCTCTTCCCGAGGAATCGGGGGTGTAACTTATTTGAATGTGTCGTCTCAGTCGATGAGAGCGAGGCACGAAGGAAGACAGACAATGAGGAATTCCCGACGTACCGACGAGGAGAAATATCATCCAGGGAATTCGATGAAATCGATGGCTCGCTTTTTTTAACCCCCTTTTTTAAGGGCTGGAATTACGGTGCGATTTTATTTCAGAATTTGGAAAAGTCATGTTGCTTGGAGGTGTAAAAGATGCAGGAATAAGATTGACGTGGTGGAGGAAGTGAAACGAGATGCATTTACACCTATAAGGATAATATAAAGGAAATGCAGTAGGCGTAACGTGATAAGGTTTTTCTTCTTCCGTTATCCGTGAACGAGATCTGGAACTGTTGGTTTTTTTTTACGTTATCAGCCACTAAAAATTTTTATTTTTTATTTCTTTTCATATGATGAAAATATGAATAATTTATTTGTTAATTTGTTGAAATTTTGAAAACAATGAAAAGAAAGATAAATGTTTTTCTTCTTTGTGTTATAAAACGCCTGACGTAATATTTTTGTAATTTTTTCGAATTTTCATCAATTTAGAATTTAAAAAAATAATTGTCAATTTTTATAAAAATTTTTTTAAATTCAATCATTCAATAATTGAAAAATTCCATTTTATCAGAAATTCAAAAATAACGCAACGATGCATCGTTAGTTTTTTTTACGCGGACCCTAAGAAGCGAGAAAAAAAGGGAGAAAAAAATATGACGGGAGTCGAGGACGGAACACAAGTTTCTGTGGGGTGGCAATGACGGAAAGACGGGGGAGTCACCCTGTTTTTTGAGTCCCCAGGAAAAAAAGTGTGTACGTAAAAAATACAAGCGCACGCGGATCGAGAAAGCGAAAGAGCCTCGTCGGGGTAAGGATATTGATTTTTTTTATTTTATAATTAGGGGCGCACACCCCTTGGCTGCCAGAAAAACACGTCACCCGAAAGAAGGGAGAGAAAAAGGCTTTCGAGGACCACAGCATCCGCGTGTGTGATTTTTTTCTTCTTCTAAGAACGTTTGTTTTGCGACCCCGATACTGAAAACTACCCCCGGTATGTCTCTCCCGATATTCCTCGTTTCTACGAGCATGTGACAGACGCTCTCCCATCACGAGATTCCAACCCTTGTACGAGTTATCTAACCCACCACTCTAATCCGTCACATATTGCCCTTTTTTCCCCAAACATCCTTTTTCTCGAGCCTGCAGTCTCTTTGTCATGATTGTCCAAATTTTTATTTGTAAAGACGAAAAAAATTATCAAATAATCTAAATAAACAAGACATAAAAAATTTTTTGGATTAAGAAAAACGAAATCGTTTATTTTTTATTCTTTGAAACCAATTAACTCTTTGAAAAAAACATATTACAGAAATTGTCTGATCAATTTTTCCTTAAAGGTTTTCTTTCTTGAGCCCAAAATCTCTTCATCACAAACCAAGAAATTTGATTTCCGAGATCAAGAAAAATGTAAAAAATAATCTAAATATAACCAGAAATAAAAAAGATTTTGCCTTAAGAACGAAAATCGTTTACTCTCTGAAAAAATGGCGCGATCACAGACGAGAGCGTTTCTCAGATTTTCAGATTTGCATGGAATTCTTTTATTTTTGTTCCTCGAGGCGTATTCTCGTATGAGGGCTGGATAAAAAGTGCGATGGTGGCGGCACTAGACTCGAGGATAAGAAATAAGGCGAGAATGAGGGGTTGAGAAGAGAAAAAGGAGAGGGTTGCCATAGTAGTTGGAAAGTACAAAGAAGTGTTATAGACGTGTACCCTCTTTTGCTTTCGTTTCTATTTTATTTTTCTTTCTCTCTCTCTCTCTCTCTCTCTTTTTTCATCCCTCAGCTCTCCTCGTGTCCTCTTCTATTCTTATTTCTCTCGAACTCCTACTCGCCCGGAGCTCCGGGGCTTCGCTGAGAGAGGTGACAATTCCTCATCTGCCTCCGCGTTCGAAAACCCTTTGACATCCCTCCTCGGTCCTCCTCCCTCTCCTCCCTACTTTATTCCCTCGCGCACACACGCTCCCACAATTGTGAATTCCATCTGACACATTCGTCTTGAGAGTCATCGAAAAATTAGCATTTTTTTATTTAAATATTTTTTAGGACCAAATCTCTTGTAGGAATTTTTCGTAAAACACATTTGTAGTCAAATTTGATATAAAATTTTTGTGTCTCATAATTGAAAATTTGGAGCCAATAGTTTTGAGCTGATTAAAAAATTACTGAAATAAAAAATTGTCTCAACCATATATCGGTTACAGAAGATTGTGATAAATAATTAATACAAATCAATGAAATTGTGTTATTTCGATGATTTGAATAGAATAACGGCTTCATAGATTTGGTTTATTTACTTTGGTATATTTTTAGAATCATTTACCCTTATTGATTCATAACCTCTAGAAAGCCTGAAAGTTTTTTTTTCGAAATTGAGTGACATTTTACATTTGGTTAGATTTTTAAACAGTTGATGAGCACGCATTTCTCTGATGAAGTTTGGACAATTTTATGACTTCCTACTATTTACATTTCGAATAGAGAAATCAGAAATATACGAGGTGTCAAATTAAAAGACGAATGAATCGTCTTTATTGATTTAATATTCGGAATCAAAATTCTAAAACTAAAATTGAACTTCAATTGTACGTTCTATACTAATTAACTAACCAAAATGCTATAATTTACTCTTTTATATAAAATTCAAATACGAATTGATTTTATTTCAAAAGGAATCCAGCTAATATTGAAGATTATCGTCCCATAAAAGAAATACCTCGAGTATAACTTAGGAACGTGTATTCAAAAAATGACGAGTACATTTTTTACATTTTCTTTTCGAGGTGAAACTTTCTATGGTAAAATTCGGTCCTCCGATCCAAATTACCCTCGTATTCTTGAGTCTGGAGTACAGAATAGCGTCACAGAACGATACACGCATAACGAGAGTTAAGGAAAAGAGCGAGAAGGACGAGGAAGGAGGGAGAGAGGGTTGAGAGTGAGAGAGATCGAGAGCGAGAAAGAGAAAAAGAGAGAGAGATGGGAGGCTTGTCACACACAGAGTGTAATATGCAAAAGAGAGACCCGCCTCCACATCCGTTTCCATGGTAACTGGGGAGCTCTTCTCTCGGGCAAAGGTTGCCTCGGAGAAAGGTGCCGGGGGGTTGGTGCTACCAGAGCGAAGCACTCCGAAGAGCTCTTCCACTGGCTATACGTGTAGGGTGGTTCAAACGAACCCGAAGGGTAGAGAAAGAGAGGTAGGATAACGTCATGTTGCTTCGCGGATTGTGGATGAGGAACGGGGGGATGAGGGGGGGGGGGGAGAGAGAAAGCCGAGAGGGATGAAAGGAGAGGCACAGACACTCTTGGAAATTTGTATAACTACCCCCAGCGGCGACGAAAGAAAGAGAAGAGAAGGGAGAGACGATGCTGGATGGAACAAGATGGGAACGAAGAAGAGAAGAGGAATGATAAGAAATAAAAGATGAGAACGAGAGGGATGAAGATAGAGAGAAAGAGAAGGAGAGCATGAGAGTGACAAAGATAAGAAGCAAAAGAGAGAGGAAAAGATAAAAGGGATGAAGGGGGGTGGATTTTATCCCGCGAATGCCCAGGCTGGAAGGATGTGTGGAATCGTGTCTCTCTCTCCATCTTAGCACGTTCATTTCTCAGTTCTAACTTTCCTGCTCGTGCACAAGGAGTGGGGAATGAGAGCTCGGAGGGTTGATGCACACATCGATCCAAAAATTCTCCCTCTCTCGCTCTCACTCCCAGGTGGAGGTCTCTTTCGTCATTTTGCAGACTCTTCGGGGCTTCACTAGAGAATATCATTCCCTCTCTCTCTCTTTCCCTCTTTCTTCTCTTTCTATCTATGTATATGTATATTCTCTTTTGGCTGCCATATCATTCAGGACCAAATGGTACCGAGGAGACCAACCGCCACTTAGCTCTTATTTTCCCTCTCCCCTCGCTCAAAAGTTTAATACACACGAATGTTGCAGCAATATAAACCGGAAACCTTTATGACTGCATTAAAATCCTTTTTTCGTCGAGATCAAGGATCTTCCGAAAGAGCCACGAAAAAGATATGAAGAAAAAAAACGTTTATTCCCCTCATATCCAGGGCCTCTCTCGTTTCGAACGATTTTTCCGGATTCAAAAAACAAAAATTGCTTAGACTAATATCCCACGGGATGAAACTCTAGTGTTTACGAAAGTGTAATTATTTTTCATTCCTGTATATTATATATACATATACCACTCGTACGTGCAATTAGGGATAATTGAAGAAGGCTCGTTCATTTGCATCGATACGAAAGTTTACGATAACTTTTCTCTCCGCTCTTTTTCTTTTTCTACCCGATTTTATTTTTTTTTCATTTTACCGCGGGAGATGATTTTTAATTCCAAGTGTGGAATTATTGTTGCGCGGACGTGTATTTATATTCGGGGGAGGGGAAAGAAAAAAGGAAGAGAGAGTCATAATCATCATAAGGATAATTACGTAGGTAAATGCGCGAGCGGGATGAGCGAACATTTGCGATTCTCGAATAAAATGCCGGGGAAAACGCGCGAGAGAGAAAGAGAGAATGAGTATAGTAAGAGAGGGGGGAGGAGAGATAATGAGAGGGAGAGATAGTGAAAGATCGGTAAGAGACCGCTGGCCAGCTGCCTCGTACCGATCCTTCGCTAATTATCCATCGTAAGCACCGACTTAATTGCTACACTCCTCTCGAGAGAGCTCTCTCGCTAAATTCACCCGATATCTCGGCGCCTTTCATAATTCACAGTTCCCTCATCAGGCCAAATAATACAGTTTACCCGTTTTATCATAAACAAGCGATGGAGCATTAACGTCCTTTCGAAAAACCGTTTTCTTTTGCACTTAAAGGACAAGAAATAACATTTTTGAACCATTCCTCTTCAACCTCTATCTTTGTTATTTCTCTTCAAAATCATACAAAATTATAGAATTGATGGAACGTTTTTTAAAAGCTGAAGGACGAGGTGTCGTAAAATCAAATTTTAGTAAATGAGGAGAACGACGAAGTTGAAGCGATAAAATGTTTTTTTTGTAATTTCATTCGCATCTCGAGATGCATTTCTCAAAACGATGAGAAGAATGAAATAGCTAATTTTATGTCACTCTCACTTAAAATTATACAAAATTGTAGAGATAAATTGGACGTTAAAAAAATCATGAAATGCCGTATATCATAAGAGACAAATGAACACGATAATAAATTTTTAGTGAAATAAAAAATAATGAAAAATTAAACTAACAGACAGAACTTAAAATACGAAACAGTTATTTGTTTGCAAAAAAAAACAATATAGAAAAACCGTATTTAAAATATTAATTGAAACATAAATTAAAATTCAAAAACTATAGGAAAATATTAAAAAATCGAATATTTTTTTATTTCCACAAGAAAAGAAAATAAATCGCAAATCCAAGATGCAACCAAACAATAAGAAGTTAATTTTTAACACTCTCATAAACGGTCAACTACACATAAAATATATTTAAAAATTGATGAAAGGACAAAAGCTATCGTGAGCCTCATCTTCGAAAACGACGAGAAGACGAAAGAAGAAGAAGAAGTAAAAGAGAGGAAGAGAAGCCTCTCGGGAGAACAATAAAGTGTAACGTGGGATCTGACCGGCACCCACTATACGCTGTGAAACTTAGAGGTATGACCGCGTTCTTCTCGCTCTTGGAACGGTAAGTGAGGGAGAGAAGAAAAACAAGAAAGAGAGGAAAATATAGCCGTGGGTTCTATGCAAAGGAACGTCGAGAAGCGTTGCACTCGCTTTCGTCCACGTTTTCGCTCTCCTCTCTCTCTCCCTCCCTCTCTGTACTTTAACACTTATGTATCGAGGTGTATATACATATGTATATGTATTTGGATATTATATATAGGTGTTATATGGACCGTTGGAGATGCCATGAAGAGGAATCTACTTCCTTTATGCTCGCGCTCTCGTCTCTCTCGTTCTCTCTCTCGCCCCGCGGAGAGAATCAGAACCGAGTAGCAAAGTCGTGAGAGATTTCTCGTCCTGAGCGAAAGATATAACGATTTCTTCGACTATTCGGACATTCATCGTGATTTCTTCCCCCTCCGACTCTCTGTTTATCTCTCTCTCTCTCTGCTCTCTCCACTTTCGTCTCTCTGTCGCTCTCCTCTCTTCCTTCTAAAAGTTCCTGCATTATCCATCTTTTTCCTCTCTGCACAAGGCGAGTATAAATTTTGCATTCTCACATTTTTACTTGCCACCCATCTTTCTCTTATGTGTATCGGGCTTAGACGAGAACTCGAATAAATCGTGATTACGAGGAGAAATTTAGCCCAGGGTGGAATTTTACACGAAACGTCGTGTTGTTTGTACAATTTTTATCGTTCGGGCTACAGAATAAATGAAATATGGTGCATTGCAATAAAGGATTGAAAATAGTTTATCCATGGTGGTGTTTAGAGATCGATAAAAAAGTCATAAATTTTATGAATTTTCAAAGAACATTTGAGAAAAGAGTACATCAGAAAAAAAGAAATAGATGGAAATAATAAAATTAATTGTACAACACGTGAATGATATGTATTGAGCCTTTTCCTGACGCTGGTGAGCTCATTGTACACGGTAAATGAAATATGCAAAGATGCGTTAAAGAATGAAAATAAAACATCAACGAAAAATAAAAGCTTTGCATAAAAATTAATCAACAGAGTACAGAGAAAAATTCTGTCGAATCTGTTTCGAAAAAATTAATTAATCCCAATTCACTGGTGATTTGCATTAATTTTGTGACGTTACGTTTCACGTCACGGCACCAGCAACAGAGGAAAAATTGTTAAAATTCGAAAATTCACTAAATTTGTATTTTTATTGTGATTAACTTTTTTTTATTTATTTCGCGTACTTTTCTTAAGTTTAGAAAGTAATTTAAAGACTGTGTAAGAGGAGAGCTGCTCACAGATCCCTTCGCACACAGTCCTTACCTGTTTTTCCATCATCGAAGGAGGGATCCTGCGTCTCCAAAAATCACCTGCATATCCAGCGCAGCATCCTGGGCTCCAGTGACTCTCCATGGATTCTTGGGGACTGCGAAGCCTTTGTAGTTGCCCTCCTGCCAAAATCCAGTATCGCCAGCCAGTCAGATGCCATCCAGGAGTCTTGCCTTCGCCATCACCTGCGAGGTGGACTTCCAAGGGCCAGAGAATTAAAATGGCATTGTTATCAGGAACAAAAATCGAAACAACTAACCTCGAGAGCCTCGGGTGAGACTCGATCCTACTGTAACTCCGTTGTCACGTCGCCGCCTCGCTCCTGTGGATTCAGGGTGAAAAAACCCGTGTCGTTGTCATCTGACTCCCGTCAGTTGAGTTAGGTCCATCGAGGATGAGGGAATCTCCGTCCGGATCCGCCGGAAATATGATCCACGCCGAAAACAATGTTTTCTACACGCGAAAACCATCTCTCGGCCTTAGAATTGACAGACGAGGTTATGTTCGAATACGCCGGGCGAACTGCTTAGCCGACCCGACACGACGCATGCGCCGCCATTCCCTCAGCCGCGAGTAAGGAGAGCGAGTATGGAACTCGTGACGACGTGAGTATGCGCTGGGAACGTCTCCATCGATTTCCAATGATTATTGGAGAAAAATCACGACACGTGTGCAAATTAATGCGCGGAAACGAGCCGGCGGGCTCCTTCGACCGCCATAAGGATTCCGGTGCGAACCTTCGAGGCGGCCACACGTGCGAACAGCACGAAGCACTATCTTTGATAATTTCTCGGGAGAACTGGAGAAAATTGGAGCCAGGACGAGCCGCGAAGACCACGACGCAACGAGAGAACGGCAGCCGAAAAACGCGAGGATCTGTGAGTAGCCGCTTTTCTCTTAGGACAGGTATAGTACGCGAGAGCCTACGGGCCGCAAACGTAAAAAGTGTTCGTCACATCGCGAGTGAGTACTTATACGTTATATAGTAGAGTCAATCGTATTCGCTTTCGAAATTCGAAACTCGCCTTGCAGTGCTGTGCGGCACAGAGCTGGAAAACGGCGAAGTCCGACGATGCTATATATTTCTGACGAGTTGTCTATTTACTTGCGTAGTCCAGTAGGAAGACTCAATGAGAACCCATTAGAGATTTGGAATGATTTAAAAATGCAACTTCCTAAGCATTATACAATTGCCTACAAATACTTGACCATAGTGGGAACTTCGGTTAATATTTTTTTTACGCGATTTCGATCGCACCCATTCGAGTAATTTATTTTGCAGTTATTTTTAATTATTATTAGAGTCATTTCATTCAGCGAATGTGTGAGAAAGACGAATGGACGGATGAGTATCGCGTCGCGCGATTTCTATCTTCTTCGCACTTTTTTGCGATTATAATTTATTTTCTTTTGCCCGGCGGATATATTTTTGAGATTATTGCTCTTTTGTCGCCGAAAGGGTGACTGACGCCCAATGTTACGAAATTATATTTTGTTCAAGTTGAATTTTGTTTGTGGTTACCTTGCCAGCAATTTAGCCGCCCTGCGGGTGGGTCTAAAATATTAGAATAGAGTCAAGCCTTTCTTTTGTCATTATTAAATAAATTTACGTTCGTTATTTCTTTTATTAATTAGAAGTGCAAACATTGACTGCCGATCGCCTCAACCTTCTTTCTGTCGACATATTTTTTCGCCGATATATCCTTTTGCTGAAAAATCCCTTCGACAAAATATTCGCTCGCCAGCATTCCCTCGACCGTATTATCGCGGAAAAACCGTCATAATGTATACAAAAAGCACAAGGATATTAAATCTCGTTTCTCAATTCTAAAAATATTCTATTAATGTTTAAACTGAGATTATTCTCGATTGAATTTTTTTGAACTGAAATAAAATGAATACATACAAAGAACAAACCGACAGTCGTGGACCCGTGGTCGATGTTGAGTTTTGGCGGTCCCACAAATTAAGCTGCATTAGGCGCGGCCAATACTTGGATGGGTGACAGCTTAACTTTCATCGACTAACGGGTCAGCACTGAGCGGGAGGTGGTTTTTTCTGGGTCTTTCGAGGTTTGATAACTTGGGAAAATCCAGAAAACCCGTGCCGAATGTATCGGCACGGGTTTTCTGCAGTTTTCCCGTGCCCATGTGCAAACATGTGCGAATGCGATACAGGTTAGGACTGAAGTCGGCTGCAGACGC